>JAMKCH010012189.1:0-78478 GCA_023653785.1 Ophioderma brevispina
GATTTAATGGCTAATGATCAAGAGGGAGCTCTCTTATCGCTGGATCATACATGTCTCTGTGTTGGTTTGCATTTGTGTTTTCTGTGTGTGTGGTATGTGAAGGGTTTTTACTAAAAAAAGTGTTTATAGCTCTGAAAATATATTTTTATTTGCGTTTATTCTTACAGAAAGTTGACTTGCCATTTGATTAATTTACGGGACATCAGTGAAGCAAGATACTTGGCAAAACAGGGGGTAAGTAGAGCTGCCTTAAATAGTATTTGGTAACTACATGTTAACATGTTCATTAAAAAAAATTGTTTTGATTGCGGTGGGGACTCGACAATCAGGGTAAAACAAGGTTTTTTTTACAGTTATAACAGTTTAACCCTTTTTACAGTTATTTTAAAGTTTCTTGTCCCTAATGACAGTTAAAACACATTTTTAAAACATTGTTAACAGTGTAGCAGTAGCTGGCCTTAAAGGGACACAATGGATAGAAAAATATTCGATATAATGAAATGGACTCTTACTGAAATCAATTTCACAAATTTGAAAACAATTTGGAGTTACATTCGGTAAGAACAGTTAAACTGGGTAGATGTTCATATAGAAGTCCATGAAGCAAATGGGTATGGACCATTTATTACCCACATCATACATCACATGACGGAATCATGGCAAGAGTTACAGGCAATTACTGCCATGGAAAATCAAGGTGTGAATTCCGTTGCCTGAATTTGTCTTTCTAGCGTGTTTTTGACACAGTCAAAAACATTCAGACACTGGTTGTAGTAGATATTGATCTGACAAGTGAAAGGTGGATTAGCACAGGATTGCCACAATATACAATATCTTGAGCTGATGACTGTCATGCTTTTCAAGTTTGATAAAATTGCTGGACAGTAATGCAGCATCATTGGCGTCTGTGGCAGAGCTGCAGAGAGTTGAAGCTTACAAGGAAATATTAGTAGTTACTTTTACCTTTTTTACAAAAGTAAAACACCCAAATGCATGTTTTTCAAATTTGTGCGAAAGTGATTCTTAAGGTTCTATGGCTATATGGTCTGAAATATTTTTTCTATGCCCATTGTGCCCCTTTAATTTAGAGTACTTACTAATTGTCTGTACATAGATTGTTAGGGCAGTTGGTAAGCCAGTCTGACATTGACACAAAATTGAAAGATTTCCTGAAAATTATGTCCACGTTGAGCAAAGTACTTGATTGACAGGTGCGCAGTTTCGTATCCTGGCTCCGTTATGCCTATATTTCTCACAAAACAAGGTGGATGTTCCAGTTACAACAAAAATTGAATACAAAATGCCATAGGACAAGCAGTTTTCTTTTCATGAGGGGGGTGGCTTAGCATAGTATTGTCTGGCAAAAATATGGAACACCTGGATTTAAACCAGGGTTCGTCCTAAAGTAAGGACCTTTTCCTTTCAGTATACTCCGAAAGTTGAAAAATAGACGGCTGAGGAATTTCATCGGATATGCCGAAATGACCTATTCATGAGGAATTTTTGTACTTGTTACATTTACAGCACACCTTCAGAGTATGTTGAAAGGAAAAAAAGTCCACTCATGTAGGCCTAAGACCCGGATTTAAACCGGGGGGCTAAAATTAGACTCCCTTTGAGAATACCAATTTACCTATAGTTGAAATATACACAAGAATGATGGTGATCTTTCCAGAAATGATAATTTCAACAAATGTTGCTCAAAGTTAATGCAGTGGGCCAAAGATAAATGGGTCAAAAGGTTCATTTTCTAGGAGTAATGGATCATGGCGTGGCCACCCACCAATATTCTTGAATGTAGATTAAAACTCAAAACCAAGGAAATTTAGTATTTATGTTGATGCATCATCAGTGATACTTTTGTAACCAAGGATGCTATTACCGAGACACAGTACTAACCAGTACCAGCACGATATTCATAAAACAATTTTGAGCCATGTAATTAAATAATTGCCCTATCAGTGAGTTTTGCCACATCTAATGGGTAGAAAATTTTCATTTCTCCCAATTATGCTTGACGCAAAACAACGGTGTCTCATTGTTATTTACTCTGCTGATGGAGCTATAAATTATGCTATAGCCTAACAAAGCTATTATTAGAAAGGGAGACTACTAAAAATATTCACCATTCTCCATTGAAAAGAAATAACCAATTTTACAATATAGAGATGTTTTATTAAAAAGTTGGTGGTGGAGGAGTGTAAATGTGAGATAAAATTTTAGGACATTTTCTCATAGAATAATGGGATCTACTTATAAAATAACTCTTAAACTTCTTTGTTTTTTTGCAAAAAAAATGAAACATATGTTTTTTACGATTCTTTGGGCTTCAGCATGAAAAAGGCATTAAACGTTTTCATGTTATTATGCCTTGAAAAATGTACAAAAATCGGAATATCACACATAGTTTAAAGGCTGACCCAGAGATTTGTAAAACATATTTTTGGTGTGATGCTGTAAACGTTTCTGTATAAATACCGTAACTAACAAAAATTCTAGATTATGAATTTTTCTGCAAAGTTGTGATTTTCTGTATGAAGGACTTAGATTGGAGCTTAGCACAGGATTAACTCTATGGACAAGTAAAATATGTAGATCAAAAACATGATTTGTTTTGAAATTGAGGGCGTCGCCCTCCTGGAAATCTGAGTCAAGCCTTTAAATATAGAAATAATAGTTATTACATATGTTAAGTCCATTGGGTCTGAATGTTGTTAATATTCTTTCTTTGGTTGAAATAAGGAATTCCTATATTCTTTCTAGACCGAACCTGTGTTCCGTGTCTTATATGGCAGCAAGCTGTATCTTCAAAATTTTCATTAGCTAGCAGTAACAAATGATCACGAAAGCTGAAGGCTAGGTTGTATCTAGGTTACACTGCAAAGCTTTGGTTAATAATAATGGTTACTCATTCTGAACTTGAAACAACTATACAAACTTTAACTTAATATTTTGAATCAGAATATGGGTTAGAAATTGACACGTGGGACTGTTTGCTGAGCAAAACAAATACAAAACAAAAAGCGGTCACTAGTAGTTAAATTTGCACATCGTGAACATGTTTGATCAGACTTGTGTTTTGCTCATTCCAACAAATGCGGCCAGAATCATGCGGCAGTGAACTCAGCTTTAATCTTTTCAGTCTGCAGGTGGCACGCAAGCTATTGCCTATGCTTCATTGCAAGAACAATATCCACTTAAACGTGAAATTTCATATAGGTCACTCTTGAAGATTTATACTATGTCTGAATCTAGGCCAAATTTTATGAGCTTGTTTGGCAGGCCGTTGCATGCCCGGGGTTGCTTATGTCTGTGAAAACTCCCATACTACAGGGTGAGTCAAAAACTTGACCCTGATTGCGTCTGTCCATTTTTAAAAATTTTTAATAACATATATCTAGCATTGTGTATCATTTGAAAGCGTCGTTCATTATCTTTAATTTGCTGCAAAAATTATTCCATCGTTTTTTGGTATAGACCGAGCTTCATTTGTTTGAATCAAGTAATCTTTTTTTGCGCTCCTGGTCCACGGATTCGCATTAGAATGAATGGCGTTCAGCACGCCAATCATTTGTCCAGAGGAATTGGTCTATTTATTGACTGCGGAATAAATGCGACGCTATTCAAACCCTCAAATTCAGTCACAATGTTACCATCGATGCCTCCTTAACACTTCTTCGTCCTCATCACATCATAAAAACATTTGAAAAATAATTAACGTGATAGATGTACCAGTTTCTGGAGGATTGAATGAATCATATACCATACGAAGGAACATACATCGGTAACAACCTTTGGAGGTTTAAAGTGTTGTCTATATTGTGAGACCAAAATATGCCATATCTTGAAAGAAGTGTTCAAATAGAACTTACCATTATCTCTGACTTTTACACCTTTAATATCCACTTTATTTCACAATAAACATAGACAATACCCTCATCATGATTTTGGGGAGTCATTTGCTTAGGTTGCCATCGTGTATGCAAATGGGAATCCGTGGATATGGGTAAAAACTGACAACTTGATTCAAAGGACTGATGCTCGGCCATCTTTTCGATTGGAATTATTTTTGCAGCAAATTAAAGATAATGAAATTGGCTTTTTCCGAATTACACCACATACGTTAGATATATTCTTTAACAATTCAAAATGGCGGACACAATCCAGTCACGGTTTTTTTACTCACCCTGTACAAGCAAGGACACTTTTTTGTAATTTTTATAAGTGTTTTGAGAGAAGCTTATTCATAACTGAATTTCATGTTAAGATAAGCCTTTGGCAGAGTTTTTCGATACATCAGGCGGGGGACCCGTCTGGTTCCCCCCCCAAAAACAAAAAAACCAAACAAAAATCCCCCGTTTATGATTGACGAAGACCTTTATTTAACTAGTTGTAACAGATCTCGGCCTGCGGCCACTATGTTTTTTTTTTTCCAAACTACAATGACTAAAGATCTGTGTAAAAATTTTTTCCATTTTACCGTGCGACTCAAATATAATCACAAATCCACCGTGAATACGATCCCGTAGATTGGGTGAAATTCCAAAACAAGATGTGATTATAATCCTTTCCACTGTTTGGTGGCTGCTAAAAATGGCCCTATATTGCAATAATAAAAAAATTCTATAAGGGAAAATATTTATCAAATCATTTTTTCTGAATTGGGACTTTGTGTTTTTCAAAATGGTAACATTTTTGTTTTTTTTTGCCAAAGGATAAAATTTTTTGTCCTCCAAGGGTAATTTTTTTTGTTTTTCCACAGGTAAATGTTTCTCTAATATGCAAATGGGTTTCTGTAGGGTAAAATATTTTTTCTATTTATGTCTTTAATTTTGTAATCATTAATAAATAGCAGCCACTAAAACATATATTAGACATTGGGGCTTCCTACACAAAACACAGATCCGTTTAAGACGCAGCAATATACATCTGTGACCTGGCTTATTGTCTTCATGAGCATATCGCGTTCCTGCATAGCTAGTGAGTGTGTAGGTAATGCTCTCTGGCATGCTTCTACACCTCGCGTCTCGCATAGCAACGCTTAAATATGCTTTCTGTTACGTGTTGCACACATTCACAACATATGCAATACATTTTAATTTTAATGTCAATGACGCTGACTCCCAGATATAGGTGTAATATGTAATTTCCAATAACGTTGCCATTTTAATTTAAATATTCGTGACCAGGCCTAGTCCTTTAGTCAAGTCTGTGTTAACCGTTCTATAATGCTTAAGAGCGTCCTCCTAAACCGTTAAGTCTTTGGAAACAGACTATCAAACCCGGAAGTTGATGCCATTTGGAATTTGCGTTGCTGTTGAGGTGGCATTTCCTACCCCCCTGACCACCAGTGTGGATTTCACATTTGGGTCAACACCCCAGTATGTCCCACTCCTGAATTCTGATGTCAAAAACATGGACTCCAATACTGAGTCACCACAGTAAATACTAGATGATCCTATTAAATTTCCTGCATGATATTGATTTTGTGACACTTCCTTTTTCTGTCCTAGCCTTACAAATTCTTAAACGCTTCGATTTCAAACATTGATGTCATAACTAATGGGGAAAAAAAAAAAAAAAAAAAAATAACCTATGTAAACATAAGGACATCTTCAATAGCTAATCTGTATGTAACCACTGATAACTTTTTTTTTTTCCCTGTGCTTATGGTCAATTCAATTGGATACATGAGAAGAAAATCGCTACTCATGCGTTCAATTTTGATATGGGTTCAAAGTAAACACACACCTTTATTTTTTGTCACTGGGTCAGGGAAACACGTCATTTCAATGTCAATTCAAGGATTTGCTGTTTGGTGTTTGTAACAAACATGACAAATCAAATTTGCAGAATTGATCTGTGCGTGTTCTTTCAGGGAAGAACGTTGGTTTTTCCCGTTTATCCATCTTCTCCAGAAATGCATGTCAAACCTGATGAACAGATAAAATTTGGCCATAAGGATCTCCTAATGCTTAACCCCATGGGCACTGTACTAGCCAATTTGTGTTCTTTTAACTACCAGCCAATTTCAACTATTCTAGGTGATAAAGGTGATATTCCAATTAGAGACTGGTAAAAAAAAATTAAGGTTTCATAGAGATATAGAAGGTCTATTTTGATTGGTTGCTTGAGGGGAATAATTATGTATAGCATGTAATGAACCAATGAGATATTGTAAGAAAGTGATGATCCTCAACATTGTTGGCCGTGCATCCTTTCCGTTCCAATTTTTTATTTTTTTGACTGGGAGTAAATTACGTTTTCTTCTTGGTTGTGAGGCAGCAGCTAAATGTTTGGAATTGGGGGGGAACCAGCCCACTGTTGACTGGTTGGGGTTTGAGCTGGGTTTGAGAAGTCTATATCCACCGATGAACGAATGTAGGGCACTCATTGAGACTGTGATCGCAGTCTGTGATGGAGACCCACCATTGACAAGGCTGGAGAAATGGTTCTGAGAAGGTCTGAAACAGGGTGAAAAAATGTAAATTTCCTGGGAAGATAGTTCGTTTCTCACAGATTCCCCACTATATATCTATGTATATACGATTTCCTCTCCAAATGGCCAAGTTGTTTCCCTCCAAATGCCAATTCGCACTTTTTCAGCCATTGTCTCTGAGATGGTTCATTTGCGGAGAATTACATTTTCATCTCGCCCATTTTTGTACAGGAACAAATGGACTCATATTTACCGTAGCGGTGTGAAACCTTATGCAATGAAAGAGGTTGTTCAGGTCGGGTGTACAGAGGTGGAGATCAGGGGTCATTTAGGGTTCATTTGTTGTTGTATTATGTACAGTGGATCGCTCAGGTTCACATTTAGTAGTGTCAGTGGCTCTCAATATCATTTGCTCATGGATAGATTACAAGCCAAACATATCTAAAAAAATCGCATTTTGAGGGTCCCCTGGCTTATTACCAAATTTCATGATGATATGTTAGGAAATGTTACTTCTTAATTGATCCATCCAATTTCCTTTAAGACCTCACGAAAATTACCTTCCTATAACAAAAGTATGTAGCTGCCAGGTCGTTAGCTTGAAGGGTTTTCATGTTGGAGATGTCCAATATCCCCTAATTTCTTGAAGATTAACATTTGACAGACACCATAATGCTACAAACTCTCTCACACATTTGAAAAAAATTCATGATGATAAGAAGGCTTGGGAGCAATTTGTTGAAAAATGCATCAATTTCTCAAATAATTTCTCAAAAGCAGAGATGGTGCAAATGGTCCATTTTTGAATGCAGAACTTAATAAATGAGCACTGTGTACTATTGGTTCTTGAGATTATATCTTGTAATCACCAATCAAGACTCTGTAAGAAAAGGAGTAGCCCCACTGGATTTAATTTGGCAGGAGTTTTTGGAGTGATTATTGGTGTACAATCAGTGCAATAATATTCAATAGGAATTCTGTCTGTAAGAGTTTTTGGGCTTTTGATTACCTGTGTTCAAATTCTTCCCTTGTGGTTCCCTTTTAAAAACCCATACGAGCTCTGTACCAACTAAGTTAAGTCATGTAATGTATTTGAAATTGCAATCGCGCTAAATGTCCCCTGTGTAAAGATGATACTGTTATTAACACGCAAACAGCCCACGTTATGTTAGTATTCTGATTCAAATCTCCTTGTTGAAAAATTAACGAGGATTGAGATTGGAGATTCAATTCCTTGTCTCGCTTATCTCTGCTCATGAATCTCAAAATTAAAACGTGGTTTTAATTGCCACTTAGCGACGATAATGTCACTCTCATAGTATCATTTTACATTGGCGCAGTTCAGTGACCTGTGTATATTTGTACAGAAGGACATTGACCCCCATGAGTATGCGGGTATTGCGTATTATGCGCTGGTATGCCTAGGCAATTGGTTGGCCTAGTTCTGTGTAGAAGTAAAAGCATTGATTTCTAGGATGGGTTCTTAGGATGGAAAATCCTGTTGAAAATGTGCTGTGTCATTTGTATGTGTTTTGCTGCATGGAGTTGATTTTGTTTGCACATTGTGTGGTGTGTATATGTGTGTGTATGTGCAGTGTGTGTTAATACTTTGTGTGTGCATGCGCATGCGTATGTTATGTGTGTTAGCTGTAGCCTAGATCCTTGCGTTATTGCAGATTGATCCACCAACCATTCCATGGCATACATTTTTTTTGTCACCTAAGGGACCAAACTACCTCAGTGAACTCCACTGATGCCTGAAAAATTTGCAAAACTAATTTTTGTCAATTTTCTCAATGAGGGTGGAAGAATTTTGAAATGATGTAGTATTGTAATCTTTTATTAAAACCCATCATTTCAGACAATTTTATTTTTTGAGAAAGGTCCAGAAGGTGGTGTTTTTGCCTCTGCCTTAAATGTTCCCGTGGCGTGTAGTTGCACCAAAGTAATATGTTTTTGTGAGTGTAAGATTGAAGCAAACTTGGCAAAAGGCAAGAATTCTACCATCTAATTTTGTTTTTCTATTTTGAAGAGTTTGTAATATTGTGCTCCCAAATACTCTCAAAGATGGGAGGGTGGTTATCCAATTTGGGTTAAAATTTGTAGTGTAGCTAAAGTGTGTCAAACCAAGGGTTAATTCAGTGATAAATATCTCATAAGAAGGGAAAATGTTAAAGGAATAATAGCACATTTTTTGAAGAGCGCCCCCAATTTTCCAAAAATTGAGATTTTTACACGGTCGCATTGGTAACTGGCTAGTAAACTATACCTGTGAATGGTTAAGCTCGAAAATGTCTATGTGTTGCAAAAGGAATTTTGGATTAGAATAATTAATATCGGAGATCTCCGATAATAATTCAGCGGCTGTTAGAAACGGCCTTCCAATAAGAAATAGCCGGGAAATAGCGCCATGTACGTGTCTTCGCTCATCCGTTAATTGTTTTATTGGTTCAGGCAAGTCAAGTTAGAGGTAATTTTCTTGAGGTGGCACTATTTCATCGTGAACGGACATAAACTTAGCATTTCCAGTCCTGCCGTTACTTACAATCTGAGATTCCAATTCTAATTACAAAATTGCTTATTTTATGATAAATACGTATTTTTTAGCATTCTTGTTCGCAATTATAGTTTCCTAGACAATTACCAACATAACTGTGCAAAAATATCAAATTTTGAAAATTGGGGACACTATTCAAAAATGTGCTGTTATTGCTTTAAGGTCAGACTGTAGATTTTGTGGAAATGTTTAAGCCTAAAAAATCCTAACTGTAACCTTAGCAACTCTCATTTATGCCTTGGACCTAAAATGTTTGTTTGCCCAAAATCAGGGTTCTCAAACAGGCGGCCCGCGCAGAATCTGGCCCGCGAGTGCATTTCATACGGCCCGCGAGAACTATGTTACAAAAAAAATCCATAAAAAAAGGGATAAATTTCCTAAAAACTTGGAGCTTCCGGGGGATTCGCCCCTGGACCCTCACCATGGGCCCTAAGGCGGGCCAATGGACCCCACCCGTAAGGGTCGTGCCTTACGAGATCCGGGGGAACGGCGCTTCGAAATATGCTTACTGGCCCGCGAGATTATTTCATAATGCAATTTGGCCCGCAATAGGAAAAGAAAACTGTTGAGAACCCCTGCGTTAAATATTAGGTCGGTCAGATTTTTTAAAGATGAACTTACAACTTATATTTTTAAATGCTACTAGTATAGTTTTTTCAAGACATAGCAAAGTTTGTTGTCTTGTTTTTGATGTTTTGGTCTCGCCCAGAACTTTGTCGGCAGAGACTTAGTAATCAACGTTTCTGTTGTCTGTCTGTCTGCTAGAAGTCGTGTTCACCGGAATTGTGTAAATTTATCTGGAGTTTCGTAAGGGCCTACGTGGTGTAACTTGGTGAAAGGATGGGGGCCATGAGTTCTTCGAATTGAGTAGATTTTGGGCGTAAAAGATGCTAATTAAGTATGAATTTGCACTTAATTTACGAAAAAATTTGTCCCGCAAGGCTTGTGGTGTACAAGTGTTCAGGGAGTTCCGTAAGGAGTATAATGATGTAACTTGGTTGGAAGGGAGAGAGGGGTGGAGAGTTCTCGAACTGCTTAGATTTCGGGCGTATTTCGGACAAATAAGTATTGGCAAATGAGCTTAATTAATATGCAAAAGCAGCGTAATTGCTAATTTTTACACGGGACAGCGGAACACAAAAATTCTTTCAATCATGAAAGCTACCATGGTGCGGTGGTTTGGGTGGGGGGGTATAGGGGTTTGCGGGGGTTGGGTGTTGGAGTGGAGTGCGGGGAGGGGGGGGACCGGGGTATATTACGTCCAGCCGCCTTGATTCTAACCGGCGGGGGCGGGAGGGGGGGGCGGGGTGTGGGGGGGGGTGGGGGGGGGGGGGACGGGGCCCAGCGCGGGAGGGGCACGGGGCGGCGGAGGGTAGGCGGGGGGTGGGGTGGGGAAGGGGGGGGGGGGTAGGCGGCCGAGGGGGGGGGTGCGTGCGGGGGGTGGGGAGGCGAGGGCAGGGGGGGTCTAGGGGGAAAGGGGTGGGGAGGGTGGGGGAGGGGGGTGGGTGGAGGGAGGGGTTGGGGAAGGGTGGGGAGGGGGGGAGGGGGGGGGGACTTTCGGGGGGGGGGGGGTTGGGGGGGGGGGGAGCGGGGTTGGGTGGGGTGAGGACGGCGTGGGGGGTGGTGGGTTTGGTTGGTGTTGGGAGGAGGGGAGGGTGGGGGGAGGGGGGTGGGGTCGGGCGTTGGGGGGGGAAGGGTGGTGGGCGAGTGGGGGGGGAGTTGAGGTGGGTGGGCGGGGGGAAAGGGGGTGGTGGGGGGGGAAAGCAGGTTGGGGGGAGGAGTGGGGCTGGGGAGGGTGGGGGGCAGAGGTGTGTTGTGGGGGGGGAGGTGGGGGGGGGGGGGGACTGGTTTCCAGCTGGGTTGTGGGTTGGGAGGCGGGTGGGATGTTAGGGGGGGTGGGGAGGGGGGTGGGATGTTGTTGAGGGGTGTTGAGGTTGTTGGGGAGGGGGGTGGAGGGGATGTGGGGAGGGGGGGGTGGGGTGTTGGGTAGGAGCGTGGGGTGGGGGGTTTTTGAGGTGGTGTTGGGTGGGGGCTGTTGAGGGGGTGTGGGGAGGGGGGATGGGGTGTGAGGTTGTGTTGGGAGGGGTGGGTTGTTGAGGTGTGTTGGGGGCAGGGGGGTGGGTGGGTAGGGTGTTGACGGGTGGTTTGTTGGGGAGGGGGTTGGGTGTGGCGGAGTGGTGTTGGGGAGGGGAGGTGTTGCTGGAGGGGGTGGGGGTGTTGCGGTTGTTGGGGAAGGGGGGGGGGGTTTGCGGGGTTGTTGGGGAGGGTTTGGGTTGTTGAGGTGGTGTTGGGGAGGGGGGTGCGGGGGTGTGGGAGGGGTAGGGGGGTTGTGGTTTGTGTTGGGGGGTGGGGCGGGGGTGGGTTGCTTGTGGGGTGTTGGGGAGGGGGTGGGGGGGGTTGTGGGGGAGGGGGTGGGGAGTTGAGGGGTGTTGGGGAGGGGATGGGGTGTTGAGATTGGTGGGGAGGCGGGGTGGGGGTGTTGCGGTTGCGGGGCTGGTGGGAGGGGGTGGGGGGCTTGAGGTTTGTTGTTGGGGACGATGGGGTTGGGTGGGCTGGGGGGGGGTGGGGTGGTGGGGGGGGGGGGGTGGGAAGGGTGGGGTGTGCGGGGTGTAGGGGAGGGGTTGGGTTGTTGCGGGGGTGTGGTGTGCGGAGGGGTGTTGGGGAGGGGGTGAAGGGCTGTTGGGGAGGGGGGTACGGCGTGGGTGAAGAGGTGTGGGTTGGGGTGTGGTTTGTTGAAGGTGTGAGGTTGGGGGTGGGTGGGGTGGGGGTTTGTCTGTGAAGGGTGTTGGAGAGGAGTGGGGTGTTGAGGGTTGTTGGAGAGGTGGTGAGGGGTGTGGGGGGGGTGGGTGTTAGGTGTGGTTGGGGAGGGGGTGTGGAGGTGTGTTGAGGTTTGTGTGGGGAGGGGGTGTTGAGGTTGATGTGTTGGGGAGGGGGATGTACGGTGTTGAGGGGTGTTCGGGGAGGGGGGTGTGTGTGTGTTGTTGGGGGTTGAGGGGTGTGGGGTTGTTGCTGTTGAGGGGGTTGTTGGAGGTGGGCGGTGTTGGGTGAGGGGGTGGGCTGTGAGTGGTGTTGGGCGTGGGGTCCGTGTGGGGTGTTGGTGGGGTGTTGAGGGGGTTGTGGGGGGGGGGTGGGGGGTTGTTGTATGTTGCGGTGGTGTGGGGGAGGGGGATGGGTTGGTGTTGAGGTTGTGTTGGGGAGGTGGGTTGGGGTTTGAGGGGTGTTGGGGAGGGGTTTGGCGTTGATGAGGGTGGTGTGGGGGAGGGGGTGTTGCGAGGGGTGGGGGGGTGTTGCGGTGTGATTGCGGGATAGGGGGTGGGGGTGTTGAGGGGTGTTGGGGAGGGTTTGGTGTTGCCGGGTGTTGGTGCGGGGGGTTGGGAGGGGTGGGGGTGTTGCGGGGAGGGGGGGGAGGAGAAGTGGGGGTTGTTGAGGGGGTTGGGGGGTGGGGAGGTCGCGTGGGGTTTGTGTGGGGAAGGGGGGGGGTGTTGGGGAGGGGGGTGGGGGTTGCGGGTGGTGTTTGGGGCGGGGGTGGGGGTTGTTGCGGGGTTGTTGGGAGGGGTGGGGGTGTTGAGGGGGTGTGGGAAGGGGTGGGTGTTGTGTGTTGGGGAGGGGATGGGGTTGTGGAGGTGTTGGTTGGGGAGGGGGTGGCCTGTTGCGGTTGTGTTGGGGAGGGGGTGGGGTGGTGCGTTGTGTTGGGGAGGGGGTGGGGGTGTTGGGGGATGGGTGTGGGGGAGGGGTGGGTGTTGGGGAGGGGGTGGGGGTGTTGCGGTGGTGTGGGGTGGGGGGTGTGTGTGTGGTGGTGGGTCGGGGGGGGGGAGGCGCCGCCGTCAGGCGGAGGGGGGAGGGGGGGGGTGGGTGGGGAGGGGGGGGGGGGGAGGGGGTGGGGGGAGGGAGAGTGGTGAGGAGGGGGTGTGGGGGGGGAGTCTGGTGGACGGTGGGGTCGGGGGGGGAGAGGGGGCGGGGGGGGGGTGGGATGGAGGGGGGGGGGAAGGGTGGGGGGGGTGGGGCGGGGGGGGTGGGAGGGGTGTTGAGGGGTGTTGGGGAGGGGGTGGGTCGGGTACGGTGTGTGGGCGAGGGGTGGGGTGTGGGGGTGGGTTGGGGAGGGTGGGGGGGTGGGCGGGGTCGGACGGCTGTGTGGAGGGGGTGGCGGTGTTAAGGGCATGAGGGGGGGGTGGGGGGTGGTGGGGAGGGGAGTGGGGAGTGGTTGAGGGGTGGTGGGGAAGGGGGTGGGGGTTGCGGGGTGTTGGGGGATGAGGGTTTGTTGGTGAGGGGGGTGGGGGTGTTGTGTGAGGGGGGTTTTGGGGAGGGGGTAGGTTGTTTTGGGGGTTGGGAGGGGGTTGTGGTGGTGTTGGGTGTTGGGGAGGGGGTGGGGGGTTGCGGGGTGTTGGGGAGGGGAGTGGGGTGTTGCGGGGTGTTGGGGAGGGGGTGGGGTGTGGGGATGGGGGGTGCGGGGTTGTTGGGGATGGGGTTGGGGGGTTGGAATGTTGCATAGGGGTGGGGTGTTTGTAGGGTATTGGGGAGAGGGGTGTTGTTGGGCGGAGGGGGATATCTGCAATCTTCCACTGTATCTGCTGCAACACCTTTTTTTTTTTTCTTTGAGAACATTCTACTTGTACAGTTTGTAATCTGGTGTGCTGCTAGTGTCTTAAGCTATACGCGAAAGCAGGCGAGATTGGTGGTTCGAGACCGACTGTTGTCTTTGTGTTGGGTAATTTTTTTTTTTAAATTGTGAATGAAAATATGGGTTGGTCGGGCCGAAAGTGTTTTATTTGTGATAATTTGCATATAAATTTTGAGGCAGGCAGGATTTTAGGGATGGTATGGGTTACTGCAAACTATTTTTGGGCCTAATCATCAACCTATGTTGGAAGCTTATAGAGGGTGTTTGGAATCAATCCCATAATGCATTGAATGGGCGTTTACTGTGCTGTACTAAACATATGTAAGTACTTAGGGATAAAAAGTGGTTCCAACAGTTCAAGAACCAAAAAGACATTTCATGATTCATGCAAAAAAATTCCCTAAGTACTAACGCTCGAGGCTAAAATGAGCATAACGTCAGGTTTTATGTGTTAAAGAATAGGATTTTTGTGGATCACATGACCATATTGAAGTTGTAAATTCCCAAAACTGGTGCATTGTGGATTGACTCAATACACACTCTGGTTGGAAAGAATAATGGGTGGGATTCGAGATGGAACTATGCTCTATACTGCCCCCACTATGGGATAGTGAGAGAGAAAAATGAATTGTTCTGCGTAAGGGAAAGTAATTACAGTATTCAGTTGAATATCAATCCCCAAATGAATATTGACTTTGATGTACACCAGCATTCCGTTGCCTTCTGGCCAAATTAGTTCCAAAAGTGGCATGGACTTTTTGTTGTGTTCAATTCACACCGTAAACCATATCAAAAGGGGAGCAAATCCCTCCCGAGTGGTTACTTGCTACTTAAAACCTTTTAAGAAGCACTATTAAAAGATGGATTATAACCCGATTTTCTGTCCTGTACAGATATTGTTAAAGTAAAAGGGTATTTTATGATGTTATTCTACGGGGATAAACAAAATTCCCCCATTTTCTTCAGAAAAACAAAATGCAATACTTATACCGTAAAGACGGGAACAACCCGAAACAAAATATGAACTTAAAAACGAGCCCCGTCCCAAATCTCAAGAGGTAGTGCTCCAATTCTCCTCACATATGTCCTGGTAAAAAAGCAGTTCGTGCCGGGCAAAACTGTTAAAATGGGTTACATATATTTTCTATTTCTGCGGCCTGAATTTTTTTGAGCGCGTGGCGAGACCTGCCTTTTCTTGCTGCTGCATAAATATTCAAGAATCTGAAAATGGTGGCGGGAAAGTTTTTGAGCATAATCGTGGGTGGACCCTTTTTTTCTTCAACCTGGAGAGTGACCTTAGTGACCTAACCACTTTTTTCAGGGGGCACAAAATGGGGAATTATTTTTTTGGGGTGGGGAAAAATTTTTTGGGGGGGGGTGGGGGTGTGGGGTGGCAAGCATTATTAAAATTTGTTAGTGCAGTATAGGTCTATGTTTGTTTTCACTGTAATCAACGGTGCCGAACATACTAATCAGGTGGGGATGGGGGGGGGTCAGAGGGGGCAAGATTCCTCCACAAGGGCCAAGCTGGCACCCTCTGGTTACAACACCACTGGTGAACAAATAAGGAAGGCCGCATATTCAGACTATGTGTCTGTCCTTCCTGGCTGTCCTTGTGTGTGTGTCAAACTTTATGGATGAATGTTGAGGTCAGGGGTTATTCAAGGGGGTCACTACTTCGCATGCAGCATCCTTTTGACCATCACAGTCATGATGATCATGTGCTGTTGTGTGTTCATTCAGTGTTGTAACAAAAGTTTTTTTACCATAAAAAGATTATTTGCGGAATAATTAAAATGCCATCAAGTGTGACTCGACAGCATAATGCCAACAGTTTTGCAAGATGGATTTGAAAGCGTGGAGGAGATCTACACACAGTCAAAAGCATGAAAGGTTTAGAAAGGAGCCACTCTTGAGATTTGCAAACATTCTTATGCCCTCAAATTTTGTTTTTGCAGTAGTTCTGATTAAAAACATGCCTCAGGCTTGGGGGCAGTATTGGGACAACTATGGCTATTGGGTATTGGATGTCTGTGGCGATTTAAATTGAACTGTATACTGAAGCCTTGTGTGTGGATAGTCAGAAATGGTGGATGTTAGTTGAATAGGTAGGGGGAAAATAGGACTCCCACATCGGCCAATGAGACATTGTTAGCCATATTCATGTTTTTGGGCAAATATTATTCCAGTTGGTATTATTTTCGTAGACCGACTGAAGCCTAAGAAAGTTCGGTCATTTAAGATATACATGGAAAAAGTTAGAATATGACTATATTGAGGTAGTAAAATTGTGGAATAAAGATTTCCATCATTGGACCCCTCTCCTACTTCTGATTTTTAAAGGTGCTTGTTCGATCATCTTTGGGACCCCCTGATTTAACGAAGTAGTATCAATTTTATATCAGATGAAAGGCCGTCCGTTATTTTTCTCATTGTCCTCCTGAAATTTCAGACTTCCATTCCACAAATCCATTTCTTCCCAAGATCTGAAAACAACTGCCGTTTTAAAATGGTTTAAGCATCAATATTAGCACAGCAATGAATAGGGCGTTGCACCGTGCATGATCCATGTCTACAACAAAACTGCAAGTTGGTTTTTCCCACGGTAAATGGTGGTCAGCATATACACGTGCAAGGCTTCTATATCAAGAGGAGAACACAATAGACAAAAATGGGAACAGACCTTTAAAAAAATATGGTTTCCTAAATTTTAGGGAAAAAAGTAATAAAGGATAATAACAAAATAGTGCTATCCAGGATATAATTGAAAATTGGAGTGGTTACCAAAATTTTGCTCAGAAATGATCCTTGAGAGTGGATCATTGGGGCTGATCTCCACGGTAATGAATATCCCAGAATTCCTCCTTGCAAAGTAATTAAATGCTTGACAACTGCTTTAATTTATTCTCAAGTGTAGATTCATTAACGAAATCAGCATCTTGGCTATCTCCTTCGTCAATGCAAACTCCCAGTCTAGAATTTTTTCTCTCAAGCTAACGTCCGGCAAAGCCCTTACCCTAAACTGTCTCATTCTAGGAGGAAGGAAGGTTAAAGGGATAGAAGGGACATCTTGGTTGGGATTCTGCTCGTGGCCCTGTGCTCCCGTCCCATGACCAGGATGCCCATATTGTGTGTTCATACTATGACGCCATCGCATCTGTGTGCTGTCATATATTAGGAACATAATTGACTTTTCTTAGTCAGTGGCTCTTGAGTTTGCCTGAAGAACATTTCAAGGCCACTGTGACCAAATACTTGGCCATAATAGTCCGTTTGATGGGAATTTCTGACAAGTGGCAGCTTTGCATTTATGACTTTCTTTCACTCACATGACGTAATGTTCACTGCTTAAATTACCATTATTGTGAGACCAAGAGAAGATATCAGTACTTCCACAAGCCATGCTTTCCATTGGAAGTTTTTGTACAGGTTGTCATCATGTGAATCGTTAGAGATGAAAACCCTTAACATGCAATTTTGTGGATATACTGTCATTTAGCCATGTTTTTCCATCACTAACGATTCACATCATATCTGTACAAAAACCTCCTGGAACATGCATTTTGTAATCTACTGTAAATCTTCTCTTGGGAACCTATTGTCTGGGTGTAGACACAATAATCAATTTATCCAGGATGTCCATTCAGTGAGAGTTTTGGTCAATTTTGGGGGCAATCCAAGCAAAGGTCGTCCTGGTACCCAAAAATTTAAATTCATGCCAGAACGTAAACTTGGTTGTCTAAAGAGATCTTATGGCCAAATTTTTGATATATATCTCAAATCTTATTGTTATACTTACTGTAAAAAAATATGGATTTTCCCCCATTTTTCAAAATTGGTGATTAAAGTGTAAGAAAAACGTTCATCATAAAGACTTTAGTAGGTATTAATCATTTCCCATTTTAGTTGTATGAGTGCGAGAAACGTGAATATCAACATTTATTTTTTGTTTTTGAGTACTGTTACACTTCAGTGACTCCAAAACAGGATTTCTGTCATTCCGTTACAAAAAATACCATATTTTTAAATTAATTTCAAATTTGTGATAGGAAGTACACAAGTTCTATTCAATTTAAGAATAGGTACGCAACAATCATGAGCCATTTTGTTTCACTTATAATCCTTTTGTTAATTAATTACACTTAATTAAAGTGCGCATGCCGTTACCAAATCGGTAACGAAATGACAAATCATCGGAACGGGTTGAAAACAAGTTTTCTTACAGACAGCCACCGTGTCTCAGAATCACTTAAACATAAAAAACAATTTTTTATTTTTTTTACCAATAATTTTTTTTACCACTTTTTCAAAAATATCTGAGACTGGTATTTTTTCAAAACATTCTGCAGTCACAACCTTGAGCTAAAATTGCTTTCTTTCACAGTCGGTTTGCCTAACATAATAAAAATATTAAAACATTTTGTTTTCTCACATATTTTAAGACCTGATGATAACCAATGAAATCACCTTAAAAATTGTACCACCATCTTTGTGGTAAGATTTGGCCGCCTGAATTTAGGCCACTCAAAGAAATTTTGTAACCTGTTTCTGGGGGAGGGGACATTCTGTCATTCTGTTACAGTCATTCCGTTACCAATGCTGTCTGCTTAATGTTTAGTATTTAAATAACATAAGTTTTTTTTCAAAAATCTTCATGTGTTTTATTTAAGACAAGACTCTAAAGGATTGACATTGTTTACATTTAAAATAATATGCCTCATAAACTTCACAGAGTTTCTGCAAAAAAGTATGAGGAGGTGTCAACCCATATGTCCATTTTTTACTGGCACTTCTGTTACCAGTTCATTAATATGCATATTGCAAAACAAAAAATATTTTTGAACAAACTAACTAAGTACCACTGGAAGGTATGGGTAACTAGCTTGCTTGAAAATGATTCAAATATGTGTTATAAACACATCTGAAAGTTGCAAAAGTGAGTCCAAACGTCATTCCATTACCATGGAATCGCCCTTGTGTAATGTTGGGGTAAAAATCGTTGAATAAATTATTGATAAAGTAAATACAATTGGGTCTGTTATATGTTAAAAAGAAACAAAATTAGTAATAAACAGTACATAAAATTACTTAACTCACTAAACTGAGAAATAGTAATAGATTGATGGTGTCTTTATTGCACTTGTAATATTTTCAGGGGGATTTTTTTTGGCATACACCTATTACTTGAACCCACCTGCTAAGGTGTTGGCATGATGATTTGTTTCTAAGGAGTACGCCGGCAAGCCGACTTTAATAACCTCGGAGATGAGCTAAGCGTGTCATTTGTTTGGATTTTGCTGTCGCAAAAAATTCATGAGCGATTTCCCCCCTCTGCGTTTACGCGAATTTGTAAGCGTTCGCAAAATCGCGTAGAACTATGATGTTGCAAGGACTTGTCTGAGAACGACCTGATTTAATTACGAGTCTCGCCTTTTCACGCCACCCATTTTTTGTTTTGCTGCGTGACAGAGTAGGCGGTTAAATAACGCCGAAAGACGCAGCCGACTCCAGTGAAGGAAGACGGGAATTTCATCAAAATTCCCTCTAAAATGTCGTTTTCTAATATGGTGACACCATTTTTTATTTCGGTTTTTTTTCAAGTATGCAACTAAACCTAAACATATGTGAAACAGAAAACCGTTCGGCCCCCATTGTTATCTTTTTGGGGCATGTTAGTATCGTGCATCGCATTTTCCCATAGAGTTGCGTGGTAAATATGTAAGATTTTGAGTCAAAATGTACTGTTTTGAAACTTTTTTCTCAAACACGAATATGGTAAGCCCGATTTTTTATTTCAGATTTGGTATCATCACAAATTGAATAACTATATATCAATTTTAAAAGAAATTCTACGGACCATTTAAAATCATGAGGCCAACACCTTAAAGCAACAATACTTGGTATTATGTGCAATTTCCATTCTTTAAATCTCCCATGGCATGTTGGTGAATTTTTCAAAAGATGTTGGGGAGCAAGCTTAAGAGATACATACGACTCTTTGGCCAAGCTTAGTCCCACTCCTCAACTGTCAGTCATTTCATGTTGAAGACATTTCGATAATGGCCGGAATACAGAGCTAATGATTTTAGTCAGGTGCTAATGATTTCAGATTCATTCTTGCCAACTCCTTGTGCATTAAGGGCCAATCCAATACTGTGCTGAAAAAAAAAATTCTTAGTGGAATGAAAATTACCAAATACGTTATATTTCACATTTTCAAATATATGGCACATGATTGAGAATTGTATCTATACGTTTTTGAGAGAGCGCCATTGTTTTGCTAGTTGACCAAAGGCGAGTTATCTAAAATTCGTATTAAAGGCGCAACAAGGAGTTTTAGTGGAAGGCTTAAATGATCAACTGTGACACAGTTCACCTGAGGGAAATGAAAATAAGAGGAGAAATATCAATTTTTTAAACCATGAAGAAAAGAATGTCTCTGCACTGCCTGCAGTGACTGTCACCTTGAAGAAAAAATAAATAAAGAGAAAATTTAATGTTTTTTTTTTTGAAATCTTTGGAAAAAGAAATTTGTCTTTATAGACATATTCCTCAAGTACAATTTGAAGATGAAAGACATGTATGTGGTCAATAAAGATGTGATGAGGTGCATTGAAGCTCTGAGGCAAGTCTTTATCCACTGTCTACGGAAATAGAAAAATAGCAAGGCAGAATTCAATGTTTAAAATTGCTTTGGAGGAGAAACCAGGACCCCCTGAAGTGAGGAAGGGGAAAGGTCGTGTTTTTTAAGGCAATGGGCATGCTGGCATGTATTGTTGTGCATAGTGGACGTCCCGTTGACATCCTCGCAGGGGAAATGAAAAAACACAAGATTGCAGATCAATATGAAGAGGAAAAAATGTTTGCAAAGAATTTTTTAAGACAAGTTTGTTGTGATTTAAAAGTCTGTAGATAGGAATGTGGCCATTTGCTATGGTATTGTTCTTTCCATACTGAAAATGTAGAAAGAATGGTAAAAAGGATGTTCTACATTGCAGCAAAAGAACTAAACCCCCATAGTGCCTTATTTGAAACTGACCACAAAAGGTTCTTCTGCACTACCCATTGGGTGCCATAAGGGCGGGGCCAAAAAAACCACACACGGGGAAACCCCCTGTGAAAACCAATTTGGCAGTTGGAATTTTACCAAAACTCTGGTTTCATTGATAGGTTCGTCACATGACACAAGGGCGCGAAAAATGAAAATAGGTTGTACAGCTTTCAAAATGGCAGTCGAAAAAAAATTTGATGACGTGCACATAATTCTCCTGCGAAAAAAAAAAATGAAAACCACTTTCCCAAAGGACATTTTTCCCATAAAATTGGCTCATAATACGAGAGATCAATTACATCCATGCTGAAATTCAAAAGTCAGTTAATCCAAAACACAAAGTTTTGAGCCAAAACATCACTCCAAGTGCCATTGTGACCAAAATTTGCAGGAATGGAGTAGTAATGGTTGTGAGGAGTGGGCTGTGATGAAAGAGAAATATCTAAAGTGTGAAAAAGAAAACTCATTTTTTTTGTGTTGCCTTCCACTAGGCGGCGGAAGACAACATAGGATCACTTGTCCGCTTGTTGAGTCTGGTGTTGTTGTTGTGAAAAAAAGGGTTAACATTCGCCTGTACTATCCTCATACTTCGATGGAGTTGGGATTTAAACCAAACTTGAGGTCAAAGGGTTGGCAAATGGTATTCCCCCATTGTTGATGAGGTCAACAGGTTCACATACCAAGGTCAAAGGTCATGTTGAGGCCGTTGTAAATAGGCTGGAAAATGTTAAATTGACCTCATTTGAAAAAGTTGAAGTTCAATTGAAACCAAACTTGGTTTCGGGAGTTTACATGCAAACCTCATTTGTTTGAGGTCCAGGTCCACATATCAAGGTCAAAGGTCATGTTAGGCCTATCATCCACTAACCGCGACGGCAGGCGACACAAAGCGGTCCGAGGTAGGACTGATGCATTTTTAAAAAATTAGTGAGGCTCCCCTTCTAAATTAGTTTATCCTTACAAGTAGAGGTGCAAAATTGGAATTTGTTCCCCTTAAAAAGTGTGTGGGGGTGGACGTGTTCCTATAACCACTTGGAGTGCGAATTGTGATTAAGTTGACCGAAATTTAGTCTTGATCAGAAATAGTATTTTTGAGGCCATATTCTATTAGGAATTTGCCGCCCTTCAAAGAGATGGAATTCTAAGCAGTACTTAATAAGAGCTCTTTGAAGCTCTATCCGTAGTATTGTCATGCACATGGATAGTAATGATTTAGAGCAAATGCCTTACAGCCTTGCTTTTGTTGGTGATTTTTTTTATCTCAGTGCCTCATCACTCTGCTTTATCATCCATCATACAGTAGCGTGGGCTGCACAGACATTATCGGTACAACTTAAAAAATAATTGTCGTTACCCTAGCATGCAAGCGAGGCTATTGCAAGCCAAATGTCTGCTTGAGCGTTATATTGTTTCCGTTAGGTGAGGAATTGGTATGACATATTAAAACATTAATGCAAAAAAAAAAAAAAAAGGGGGATTTTTTTTAAAAAAAAATGAGAAGTTTAATTAGTGGAAGATTGCAACCAAAAAGAAATAAAATTGGATGTCAATTTGCAAGGACTTGTACATGGTCAATGAAAGGGAATGGGGTTTAGTGGGGGATGAAATCAAGCTAAAAGAAGTGAAAATTGAAGTGACTTTTTCCTTCTTTAAGCGAGTTCCAATTTCTATCATTTGTACATTGTCTAGTGGTGGACCACGGGTTTTTTGAACCAATCCCATAATGCATTGCAATTTTGCTGATCTTACTAAAACACATGTCAGTACTTAGGGATAAAAAGTGGTTAAGAAGTTTAAGATACAAATATTTCAGGATCTGATAAAATTACTTTACGTACCTAATGCATTGTGGGCAAACAAAAATTAGTGAAAAGTCAGGTTTTATGTGTTAAGAATAGGATTTTGTCAGATCCACATGACCCCTATGATGGTGAAATTTCTAAAGCTGGTGCATTATGATGTGGGATGGAACTCAATACACCCGAGGGTGGATAACTTAAGTGTTTTTTTTAACGGTGCCCACCCAATTACAACATAGATTTCTCTGTGGGTGGTACTGAGGCCGTCATATTAATTTTTCTGACTTTTCCAAAATGTCAATCTGATTTATATGACATTTTGTTTACTCATTTTAATTGTGACGTAGTAATTTTTGTTTTCTATAGTTCTTGCATTGTGGGTAAGAAATAATGAAAAGAATAAAGATCACATCACCAAAAGTCTAAAGGATAATATTGCAAAAGCAAACTGTGCAGAAGTTGGCTAGAACACTGCTTGTAATAAATACTTTGCAGCTGACAAGGCCCTTTCCCTAGTAGAACAGGATAATGTGAAGAAGAATTTTTTTCAGTTAGAATATATGCGACTCGGCTGTTATTGTCACTAAATGAAAAAACAATACAAGCGTATGCACAGCCAGTCTATAATGGTCAAGAGTTGTTGTGTCTGCCCACCATATATGGATAATGCAATAAAGTGTGGATTAAAGGGCTTCTCGTTACTCAAAGATTTTTAAAAAAATTGGTATAGGGCCCGCCATTTTATGTTAAAGATATTAATTTGAGGTTCTCAAATTTTATTTTAGGAAAAGATTTCCACGGAAAAGTACTTTGTTTATGATTAAAAAGAGGAGAAAGGGGTTTCCCTAGTGTTGTTTTGCTGCATAGGTGCACCTGTTAGGTAGATTGCACAAGGGGAGGAAATGGGAATTCCCAAGAGGTTTGTAAAATCTTAGAAACTTGGAGGTCAACTTGTTATGTTTGAGATTCAAAACATGCAAAATCTGGGATTCCCCAATAAAATTTAGGTAAGTGATGTAATCAGATGATGTAATTTATTTGATTTCCAATTGGTCAGCTAGTGCAAGGTATGTTTATGCATGATGCTGTGTAATATCTATTTAAGGATTGGGGACTTTGTGACATGATGGTTATAAAGCCAGAGTTGCAACCGAGGTTAGATCTGCCAGAAGTTGTAACAGGTGATAAAGGACCGAATATTAAAAAAAATACAAATTTATTCGTCATTTTCAGCACTGGTGGCTGCCCAACATTGCTGTCGGAAAGGAAATTTGGAGCATTAAAAATATGGTGAGATATCACAGCCAGGGAGGTGGGAAGAGTTTAAGAGTGGAAGATTGCAACCAAAAAGAAATAAAATTGGAGTCAATTTGAAGAGACTTGTACATGTTCAAGAAAGGGAATGGGGTTTAGTGGGGGATGAAATCAAGCTAAAAGAAGTGAAATTGAAGTGACTTTAAAGCGAGTTTCAATTTTCTTATCATTTGTAACATTGTCTAGTGGTGGACAAAGGGTGTTTTGAACCAATCCCATAATGCATTGCAATTTTTCCTGTACTTACTAAACACATGTCAGTACTTAGGGATAAAAAGTGTTCAAGAAGTTTAAGGACTACAAAATATTTCATGATCTGGATAAAAATTCCTTTAAGTACTAATGCATTGTGGGCAAAAATTAGTGGAAAAGTCAGGTTTTATGTGTTAAGAATAGGATTTTTGTCAGATCACATGACCCTATTGAGGTGAAATTTCCTAAAGCTGGTGCATTAATTGTGGGATTGACTCAATACACCCCGAGGGTGGATAACTTAAGTGTTTAAAGGTGCCCACCCAATTACAACATAGATTTTTCTCTGTTTCGTACTGAGGGCCGTCACTAAAATACTTCCAAAATGTCATCTGAATCTGACATACCATTTTAATGTGAGTAGTAATTGTTTTCATTTATTTCTTGCATTGTGTGTAAGAAATAAAATGAAAAGAAGAAGTATACACATCACCAAAATTCATAAATGGATAATATTGCAAAAGCAACTGTGCAGAAGTTGGCTAGAACACTGCTTGTAATAAATACTTTGCAGCTGACAAGCACTTTCCCTATAGCTAGAACAGGATCATGTGAAGAAGAATTTTTTTCAGTTAGAATATATGCGACTCGGCTGTTATGTAACTAATGAAAAAACAAATTGACAAGCTGTGCACAGCCAGTCTATAATGGTCAAGAGCTGTTGTGTCTGCCCACATATATGGATAATGCAATAAAGTGTGAGATTAAAGGGCTTACTCAAAGATTTAAAATATATTGTTATATGGCCTCCATTTTTCTGATTAAAGATATTAATTTGATTTTCTCAATTTTATTTGAGAAAGATTTCTCACGGGAAAAGTACTTTGTTTATGATAAAAAGAGAGAAGAGGATTCCCCTAGTGTTGTTTGTGCAAGGTGCACCTGTTAGGTAGATTGCACAAGGGGAGAAATGGGAATTCCCCAAGATGTAAACTTAGAAACTGAGTCAACTTGTTTATGCTTGAGATCAAAACATTGCAAAATCTGGGGATTCCCCCATAAAGTTATGTGAAGTGATGTAATTCAGATGATGTAATTTATTTGAATTCCAATTGGTCAGCTAGTGCAAGGTTATGTTTATGCATGATGCTGTGGTAATATCTATTTTAAGACTTGGGAACTTTGTGAAATGATGGTATAAAGCAGAGTTGCAAGAGGTTAGATCTGCCAGCAGTTGTAACAGTTGATAAGACCGAATAAAAAAATACAAATTTATTCGTCATTTTCAGCACTGGTGGCTGCCATCATTGCTGTCGGACAGGAAATTTGGAGCATTAAAATATGGTGAGATATCACATCCAGGGAGGTGGGAAGAGTTAAGAGTATTGTTTGGCAACAGTTGATTGTTGTATATTGCGAATGTTTGTACTTTAAAGTGGGGGTAGTCATTAAGAGAGGTCAAATACGGTGAGTTACTCATTATTGGCAGAGTTAGATATGGCAAAGTTTGGGATGTGGCGTCTTATGTTGATGTATTGGGGATGGTTTGAAACCCTACAAAATTGAAGGCGTTTTTGTAGAGTTTTAAATGTGGTGAGTTAATTCAGAGTATTGCAAGAGTTGTGTTTGGTAAACATTCTGGTTTGGTGTGTTACGAAGAAATAAAAAGGAGGTTTGTACTTGTCAAGTATAGGGAGGGTAGTTTAGAGGGGTAATGGTATGGTGAGTTGTCACCTTCACAGTACAGAAAGTATTTTGATGTAACATTCTATTTCATATATTGAAAAGTAATGTTGGGAAAAAGCAAACAAAACAAATATGATACTCTGTGGTAACTCGCCATATTTAAACTCTCGGAATAACATGCCCTAATTCAAAATGTAAACATTAACACCAGTCATAACACACCACATCACACTTTTTCTTAACGTAACTCTTCTAATACTCTGAAGGTAACAACTCACCATATTTAACTCTCAAAATGACTCCCCACTTCAAGTACAAACATTTCCACTAATCACTATATACAACACGCTACATCACGCGTTTGCTAAATATAGTTTTTCAATGCGTTTGCTTTTGAATGACAACCACCGCATTTTAAACTCTCAAAAGAATCTCCTACTTTTAAGGTAGCAAACATCACAACGATACTTTCCGTTGATTGATTTTTATCTTCCTTCGTTATATTTTTCTATATTAATGGTTCTCATTACATACAGCCTAGTCAGAATCCTACATTTGTGCAAATCAATTTGTCAGGAACAGGTTCCATAATTCCTAAAAAAAAGATTGTCCTATTTCATGTATGTATATCCTGGTAGCTAGCTGTAGCTAAATGTCTCATGGCAGCGCCCATGGCTAATCAGGACAATTTTTTTTATTCGTATTAATAAATTCATTAATCCAACTGACTGTGTAATCAGGAGCTATCCAGTCATGTTTATAGCTAGTTTTAATCTACAATAAAATTGTGGATCTGTGCCTTACATAAGTGCCAGATTTATAAAACTTTGGATGCTGCCGGAGCTTAATAGCTGAAATCTTTGTGCTTTCGCTTTTAAGCCAAAGACGGCTTCAGTTTGGAATCCAAAAGATTCCCGTTTGGTGGGGTCGCTATATGAGGACATTAGCCGACAGACGATGGTGGTGAATACCTGGATTGTAAAAATTGCAGAAAATTAGTGTCGTCGAGGGAAACCCTTGTCGTCTTGACTGCTTGGACAAAATTACCTTCAAGTCTCCAGACATTTGCATTGTAGATAACCATGGATATTTATGTTAACTTATGGCTGTCATTTTGGAGTCTTCTCTTGTGAGGACGTATCAGCGTTGAACTGCAACGCTTTCAACACAGAAAACTAGAGGAACTCTTTAAGTATAAATGTGTGTATTTTAATATATGTAATATTGTTTTTGGACATACAATTCTTGAACCAACCATTAAAGGAAACCGTACTAAGAATAACCTTATACATATACGCTAGAAAAATATTATTGACATCTATAGGTGGTTCATGAAAACGGAACTATACTAACCTAAAAATGAATTAAAACATTTTGTCCCTGACCATGCGCTATTTGAATTCGCGCTAGTGTAGAGGGTATATGTATATGTTGTTAACGATACTGACGGCACAGTAGCGTCATACAACCTTCTCACTGACGCTTTCAATGTGCATTTCCTATGACATGTATGACGCAAAGTTTGCCTACCGTATCATATAACACGTTATACATACGCGAATTTTAAATAGCGTCATGGTCAACTCGATTGTTTTAATTCATTGTTTAGGGGTAATATAATTCCGTTTCGACGAACCACTCGATATGCAGTTTTATAATTGATTTTATAGAGTATATGTATAATATTATCTGTTTGTACGGGTTTCGCCTTTAAAAAAACATCCCAAAAAATTAAATCTGTGTTATATTATAAAATTCAGATTACTTGTGCAACAAGGCTCATTTATTTGTGTTTGAAGGTATTTCTGACCTGTGACGCCTACGAGACGTCATAACAATATAATTTGGTGTATTCAAATTCTTAAACCTTGGGATTTTTTACGTAATTACATGGGTCTTAGCCGTTTGATAGAGACGATATCACACGGTAAATCCATGTTATGCCTCACGCGATACGCACACGCACTGCTTTGGCCAATCAGATTTGCATAGCACGTTGTTGGATAAAATCTATCATAATTTTAGTATTTTGTAAAAGTTTGAAAGAAAGAGACTAGAAGGTATGGTTTTTAGAGCCGTGTCTTGTATTTATCGTGCTCAAAAGCTTGTATTTAAATAAGCTCAAAAGTGCATATTTGTCATGAAAGAAGCAATATTGTAAATATATAGATAGAGAAATAAATTGTTGATATGGAAATAAATATAAAGACCAAAAAAAAGTAACGCAGCATGTCTTTCAGATGGGGATATTTGTTTTTTGTGACAGCTATATCTCTTCCAATAACGCTGATATAAGTATAAGATTGTACACAAGGGTAGTATTCAAGATTAGCTATCACCAGCCCAAATTTTGAAGTTATATCACTTTTACTTTTTGACTTATGGCCCTCCAAAGTATGGTCTGAGGGGTTTTTGAGCCATTTTTGACCCCCTGTAACTTTAAATTGGAGCAAGGTGCATTTTTTCAGATCACATATTTTCAATTTGCAACAAAAGGTAATCCAGATTGCCGAGTTTGAAGGATCTGAGGGGTGTAGTTCTTTACTTATGGCCCTCTGAATATTGAATTTCACACCAGTACATGTTTTTGAGGTGACCCACCTCAAATGTGATGCGATCTGGGAAAACCCGCCACATGGTGCAAAATTTATATTTTGAGTTTTGACTATCATTGCAAAGTTTGAAATATAAAGTTTCCATAACTTTTTACTTCTTTCTTCTATGATACACATATCAAAAGTTATGCCTTATACAATCTGACAAAAAATAAAGTACAACATAACAGATTTTAAGGTATTTTCTTTATTTTTTCAAAACTGTCCTGTGCGACATGCGACGGGTTTTCCCAGATCACATCACAAATTTGAAATTGCTGTGGCGTGAAAATGAAAAGAGGTACAGAGCTCAAATTTTCAGTATTTTAGTTTCTCATGAATATTTTTCAATACACCAAAAAAGAAAGAAATCCAGGAGGTGATGGTGTACTCGATTTGTTGAATTGGCATGGAATGACGCTGCTTATATTTCAATAGAAAACATAGGTTGAATTTTGTATTTGCTCCTATACGAAACTAGAAATTTAACAATTTTGTAAAAGTAAAGTAAAGTCTCGTGCCGAGCAAGCTCGTGCGCAGAGTGCCCATCTTTCTTTCCTTAGCGTTTGGGCCAGACTCCTCCGTATTATATTTTGCTGTGGGGGGTTCGCCACTCCTCCCGCACAGCGAGTATGTTACTTTCCCAGCATTGAATAATGCTGGTACCCATTTATACACCTGGGTGGAGAGGAGTAATTAAGGTAAAGTGCCTTACTCAAGGGCACAACACGTTGGCTGCAGTGGGACTCGAACCCACAACCTTTGGATTGCGGGACGAGCGCTCAATCCACTGGACCACACATGCCCTCGATTTTTGTACCATAGAAATAGTTCTCAGCTTAATCCTTTCAGATGGGGATATTTTTGATAGAAAGCTTTAGACCAGTTCAAAAATCAGAATTTTCACATTTTTTGGGGACACCTGTTATTTGAAATCTCTCGTTGCACCTTTAAGCATCCAGAAATTTAAACTTGTGCACCCAAAATTTTAAAATATGGCACAATGACCCCTTGCAATGCAACCCCTGTATCGCGGGCCCTGTAGCCTGGTTTAAAAATCCTGGGATATGCCAGGAATCTGTGATAAATTTTGGACATATATTCCATGACAAGCCAGGTCTTCTAAGTTGAAGCAGAAGAAAGCACAATCTGTGTTTGCATGAGAAAATTTCAACAGAATGTGTCATTTTACATGATAGACATAACATAGGCAATTTTGTTGTATGACGAAAGATTTATGAACCTCACATGCATGACACATATGTCAACATATTGGTTATTTAGTAATGACATCCCATCAGTGGAGTAGTGACAGTAATTGCGGAAAAAATTCACGATAAATTAATTTCACTTACCGGGCAACCTGAAGCAAGTTTGAATTTAATAATTTTATCAAGTGTTCAAGATTGGCCTCTGAGTACAGGTACTGAGGTAGTCCTCTATATGAATACACAAGTTTAGAGAACATAATGTCATGTGAAAATGTGGAACCGGTTGCTTGGCGTCGAAAATTAATCATCTCGAAATTTGAGCTTTTACAGCCTCCAAATAGCCGTCTTGGAAAAAGCCAATCACGTTTATGGCTGTACTTTAGACGAGGACTATTGCTGGTGTTAAGTGTTATAATTGGGTAGTTTATCATTTCTTGCTCATTTATAGTCCATATTAAAATGTTTAGTATACAATTCCCCAAGCTATTTTTTTTTGGTACAACAATAATCAATCATGTTGGTTTGTTTGTTTTAATAATCAACTTGGCCGTAATGTATAGGTTTTCTTAATCCCGCGAGGGCTACAAGCCGATTTTATTGGTTGTATATTGGAGACATGACGAGAAAAGCTTAAGATTTGTATAGCTATACAGAAGGTCTATTTTCAGGGATGCAAATTCGATGAGAATCCCAGAATCGATTCTCGCAGGGATTCTCATAGAATCCATGTATGGGAATCAATTTTCCCCATTGAATCATGTATTACGTGGTGTCATTTCAAGTAAATTTGATTCTCGCAAACTGACGAATTTACATCCCTGATTTTGATTGGTTACTCAGAGGTTATTTCATGTTATATTCATGCAATGAGCCAATTAGATGCACTGTAAGAAAGGTGGTAGTAGACCTCAGGGGGTAAAGAATATTGAATCATGAAATCAGACAAACCAAACTGAAAAAAAAAACACTTTGTAAGAGATAGTGTTCTCATAATTTGGGCAAGGTTTGTTTTTATTTTAAATGGGTATCTGTTTGGGGTGTGTTGACCCTTATCTACCAACATTTTTAAACACAGCCAACATAACCAAATTTTACTAATGAAATTCTGGATGCATATGAATGTGGTATCAGTGTTTTGGTATGGTCCTCATCTCTGTAACATCTTTCCATTTGTCATGAGGATCAGAATATGTGCCTTTATTGCAGAACATATGGAAGCAGTCAGCCAAAAAGAACACTGTGAAATTTCCTTTTTTAGAAAGTAATAAACAGCGATGTAAATCTGCATGGAAATTAAAGAAAAGGGAATCCGTTTCTGAAACACACATTGACAATACTGCACTAAATTTTATTTGATCAATGCGAGCACACAATGATTAATTACTTGGGAATTGTGTCACAAATTGGCAACCTGAGTTCTTATTGAGTATGATTGCCTGCTGTCCTTAATGGTTGATGTATATGACATGTTATGTGCTAATTAGTGTGATTACTCAAGTCGGTAGAAATAATTGCATATTGTTACAGTAACAATCCCTGATGAATGATATTTCCCCAGGTTATATTCAACCAACCCAATTAAAAGAGCCAATTCCAGGTATAGTCAATATGCCACCTATAGAAAGCGCAACTGAAATTGAGTATAAATGCCTCCCATATGGGTATTGAATTGATCTGCAATAGCCATAGAATAGTCTTGATGAGGTTGTGATCAATGCATGGTGGTCATATGCAGTACATGTGACACCCATGCATTGATCATGACCTGACCATGGCTATTGCAGCTAAGATCAAAAGTGCCATATGGGAGGCATTATTTCTGTTGTGCCTTCCATAGGGAGTGTGTGATCAGGTCATGATCAATGCATGGTTGTCACATGCACAACATATGACAACCATGCATTGATCATGACCCGACCTGATCACACACCCCCATGGAAGGCACAACAGAAATATGTCTCCCAAATGGGGGACTATTGAACTTAGCTGCAATAGCCATGATGAGGTCATGATCAATGCATGGGTGTCACATGCACTGCATATGACAACCATGCATTGATCATGAGGGGTATGGAATTCATCTCCAATAGCTCAATGATACAGTGCAATTTGGGAATATGACCTGGAGGTGTGGTGAATGATCAGGTCAGGTCATGATTAATGCATGGGTGTCATATGCACTACACATGACAACCATGTGCAGATCATAATCTGACCAACACTCTTCCACTGCTATTGCAGTTCTGCATTCTTGTACCATCTCATAAAATAACATGCTCTTTGAAGGTCGTCTTCTGATATGTGCACATTGTTGTCCTCAGGTACCAATATGATTATGAGTAGAGGGCAGTAAAGTACAGAACTAAGCCTCAGTGCATTGCAGCATAGGAAGGGTTTAAAGTCTGCGATTGTTTTTACTCTAGCATTTGTAAACACAGTATAATCCCATTAGTATACATAGCATCCTGACTAATTGTAAAGTGATGATTTTACGCTTTCCAATTGTTTACTTGGCTTGGGATTGTGGCGGGCATGGTGTTTTGATTAAATACATATCTGTGGTATACTGTCTGCAATTGCCCATATTGTCTGCTACAATCCTTGAGAGGAGATACTTATAATACTATATAATTAGTAAATATAATAATAATACCCATCACAATATAGAAGTATGCATAAAACAGATGTTTTTGTTTTAAGTTCTTTTTAACTGGACGTTAACTAATTTAGTGGACGATACAAGATGTCATCACTCTGTTCTTTCATAAGGCCCAGGGTACAAAGAAGATAAAAAAACAGGCAATGCTGGAATTAACTCATGGCACTTGAAATTTAGGAAGAGAGAAGGTATTGCTGAGTGTGAAGTGGAATGTTTTTCAAAAATCTTGGAAAGAGACAACTTGACCTTGACATAATTGTAGACGGAATTAGTCCTTCCCACCAAATCTGTCTTGGAAATAATGACTTCTGTGAAAAAAGTCACTGAAAGATGACTTAGATTGTATTTGAAAGGTTAATATAGGTATGTGATGGCCCTTACGACCCTCATTTTTAGGCTGATTTTCAGTTCCACTTACACCTTCCATTTTAATCAAAGTTTTTTTAAATTTCAGGACCCCACCTTTCATGCAAGAATTGTCTTGCCCATATCATATTTCAAATTCCTCAAAATTTCATGTGGAAATCAAGCTCCAATTTAAGCTCTTGATTCTCACAAAGAAATTAACCTAATTTAGTTTCAAGACAACAGTGTTGGAAGCCTGTAGAATACCTGTAAATTAAATTAATCTTGGGTTGACCATAAAAGGGGGGGGGCACATTTTTTCACTCATGACCCCACCACGCTCTAGATCTAAGAATTTCCTAGGGTAAATAAGAAATATAATTTCTTCGGCACCAAAACTTTTGACCATCTCATAAAATCATGTGATGGAGCTATGGACAATCATGCCATGGACTTTCATAATTTGGCTTTTACTGGGTAATAGAACTTACATAACCACTGTTTTGCTTTAATAAGCATTATTTATACCAATCAATTTAAATTTAGCCCACATAATTTTGCCATCACGACTATTTTCTTTAGTGTCGGGTAAGGTGGAACAAGAAATTCCAGGCACCATATTTTCTGTGGTATGTATTTATTTCTATAGATTAGACACTCAGTAGACTTCCACCTTCTGTATTTAGCTACAGAATGTCTTAGAGGTGAAAGCAAATTTTCAATATCAAACATATGGCTGAATTTCCGATTTGCAAATATTCACAATTTTTGTATCAAAACTGTTCTGACGTATCTTTTCGATGAGATATTTGGTATATAAAGCTTTACATCCTGGCAAAAAATTCAGGATTTAATTTTTTTAGAGGACACCTGGTTTTATGAGAAATCTCGTTGCAACCTACCATCAAACATCAATTGTCCCCACCAAATTCTGTCTCCTTACATGACAAAATCCACTTCCCGTGAAATCCTCAATTTAGAACAGACTCGCAATAAGGGAAGGGGTCGAAATCTGTGATTTGACCGCTTATATTAGTAGCACTTCCAAACATAACCTAATCCCATAGGCGCATAGGTATCCTGACGAAACTAAGCAATGGCTGAATCTTACGCCCTAGGATTGTGTTTTGCAATATAATTTTGTGTTTTGATTAATACACATTCTGCAAGATCCCATCAGTTTTGCCCTGTATTGTCTGAACTAAATCGTACCCAGTATAATTGGTCAATTCAAACACACGTAGCCTGTGATTGCTGTGTGCGAAGTTGGAATTGACTAATGGGGCCTTTTTTCGGTCACGTTTGTGACCTAAACCGGTAAATTTTTAATTTTCAACCCAATGCTGTTTGGTTTGGTCAACATACCAATCTTTTTACTTTTTTACATTATTAATAACCCTTGCAGTCCAAACCTAACCAAAATAATGTTTGCACTTTTGCTAGATTTGGTTTAATACCCAGTGCTGACATGTTCCGTTTCAACGTTTCACTCCCCCCCCCCCCCCCCCCCAAGGTGCCTGGCAGTTAGCCCTAACATACCTGTACATATCGCTGTTAGTTCAAACTTTTAGTGTAAATGTTCGTGTCAGGATTAATAGATTATTTCCCTGTTCACTCACATAGATCAAGGCTTTAGTGTGAATGTTCTGGAGGATAATAGATTCTTCCACTTTTCACTCACAAACTGATCTTCTAGTTCACGTCACAAATTGATCGTAGTAACCATGGTAACAATAGAATTCCTTTTTCATCAATTGGGCTTGTATCTGTTGTACATTTTGAGGAGATGAAGGAAGGGAGAAAGGTCTTATATCCAAATGTCACAGTTTCCTATTTTCATGTTCACTTGTGTTTGTCTGCATGATCCCTAATAAACACTGTTGTGTGAAGAATACACATGGTAAAACACAAACGTTCGCTTGAACTTGACGGGTTTTAATCTATTATGTAGACAGTGCGACTGCGTGTGATTTTGTGCAAGATGCAAGGATGCTCAGTGTGAATTCTGCCTTTAGTTAGATGTATTAAACTCCTTGAGAACTACCCTCTGATTGGTTATAAAGTAGGCTATTTGATTTATTGAGCCAATCAGAATCATGGTAAGGATAGTGGTAGGGCTGAAGAGGATTTGGATGAAATATTTTAGAAACTCTATTTTGATTGGTTACTCTAATGATTATAACATGTAATCGACCAATCGGAAACCCTGTAAGAAAGACAAGCCCAGAGGGTTAATGTATTCTGAAATTGAAACTGCTATATAGCAGGATATTTTAGTGGTGTTGATTTTTCGTGATTTTCACATTTCGAAACTTTTTGCGGTTTGTTAAATTGGCATTTTCAAATGGCTATAATTTAAACCCCATGGGTCGAAAATATTTTTGCAGGCTTTTCAATTCATGATTCTGAAATTATATGAAAAGTGTGAAAATAAAATTTTAAAAACATGAAAAATTAACTCTTCCATACTGTAACTCCGCTAGCCTTAAATGAGATATGACAAAAGTGGGGGATGGGAGGTTTGGTTAGGGAAGGGATAATGGCTTGGATAATGACTGGGTCATTCACTTACTTATCTGTAACTAATTTTGAAGTGTAAAGTTGTCTTTATTGAGTCTTTCTAAAGGATAGATGGATGGGGAAGCATATTGCGCAAAAATGGTTGGCTTGGTCACTCACACGCTACTTTGTGACTAATTTTGAGGTGTAAAGTTAGTCTTTATTGAGACTTTTTTGAGGAAAAAAATGGTTACTTAAAATCCAAGACCATATCTGTTCAAATTGGATTTCATCCAAGACCAGACCTGTTCAAATAAATACCGTATTCCGAGAGCCAGGAAAGTAGGTGATTTTACTATGGGATTTTAATGTGGAATTTTAGGGTCCATTTGAGCCATTTTGTGGACCATTTCACCAGTTGTGCATGAGCAACATAAAAAACACCAAAATCAACATGATTCTGCTAATTTGATACCTTATCTGAGACTGAAAATTCAAGTTTGATACCGTATGTGAGATCGACAGGACACTGGTCAAATTTAGTACCTAAATAAATAAATTTTATAACCTTCACAGAATACACCAGGCCTGAAAGAATTGAGGCCTGCTAATGTTAGAAGTGCTTGAATTCAGTCTGTCCTGTCCAGTTCTCTCAATACAATTAGTCTAAGGAACTCGCAGATTGTTAAGCTTTCTCTAAGCGGCCGACTCGCATCCTGCCACGTGGCTGTAGGGATTCACATTCCTTTGATCAGCCTCAAACCGTAGATGGTTTCGTCTTGTGTTTATTCACAGTCACCTTAAGGATTTGTCTGGGTTCGTTGACATCACAAATCAAAACAGTGATGATACCCGTAGTGTCAATCACAGTACAGAGTTATGCATGTATGTATGTATGTGATCCTGCTAGGTGGATATGTAGAACAAGTGGAGTGAGTCATATACAGTGGGTGGTAGGATTATATTTTGAAGGCTGAAGCCTTGAAACTCCCACTGATTTTTGAAGGGCATTTCATAGATCCTTGCCTCTAAGGATTTTAAATAAAATGCAGACCTATTTTTCATTTTCTTTTTTCCCCCGAAAATGGGTTATTGGGGCGATTAAGGGAAACCGGACAGAAGTCTAATTTATTTTTGTAGTGAAAAATTAACCTAGTACCAGCAGTAACATCCAGCTATGACAATTCCGTGTCCCATAGCCCGGCAGAGTGTATGATCAATCCCACATGCACCGTTTTTGGTGTTTTAGCATCTCCATAAGGTCATATTAGCCTTACCAAATCCTCTTCTTAACACTAAAAACGACCAATTTTTAACCTCATTTTACCACCAAAAGTATAGTACTGAAGGAATTTTTAGCATGACCATGAATGTTTCTGGTCCTGACTACTTGAACACTTTCTTCCTATTATTGACAGTTGTTTTGTACAGTACATTTGTATATGCATATTGCAATGCATTATGGATTGGGTTCAAAACCCCCTTTGCGCCCAGGGCAGTAATATAATTTTGGACTTCAGACTTTCAACAACACTGCCCCATCCGGACAATCACATTTTAAAAGTATTTAGCCGAGGTTTTTACCCTTAAGGTTATATTATTACCGTATGTTGCAATAAAATTAATAACCGTCTTTTCGAGTTCTGATAATTATACATTTCGTTTCACGGTTCCTCGGCTCATTTAAGTGTCAATCATTGAGTCTTGTCATGCTTGAACTATGCCGAAGTAATAGCGTAATGTATATAAACCTGGTCTAAACCTTGAAGCAGCATTCTGTTGCATCATTTTTTGCCGTGTCGCATTAGCGACCCGGATATAGAAACCACTGTTCTCAAATTGGAGTGTAGTCTATTTGTAACTGAAAGTGTTTTTATATTTCTGTTGTGTTATAACACGATTGGATACATTCCTGAAAATTTTGCTGTATTAATATGAGATGATATCTAAGAATTTTCAGGACAAAAATGAAAAGTACCAGCCAATGTTTCGGAAAGCTTAAATATACTTCTACTCAACCGGGAGACTGTGTTTTCACACATTTTAACACTGATGGAGATACATGCAAACAGTCCTATCTAACTGTGTCAATTCAAATATGCAGGTACACTGGTGAAGGTTGTGTGGTTGCAAAGAGATGTCCTGTAGCTGTATGTTCAACACATTTGCCCCTATTGGAAAAATATTTTGGACGGATCTCCAAGATCCAAGTCCATAACTATTTTATCAGCTTCTGCCTTACATGTTATGGGTGTTATTATTACCATTACAGATGGCGGCGTCAGTTGGAAGATTACGGCTTACAGGCGATGGTCAAGGGAGCTATAGTCCCATATCAGGCTCGCATTGCAAAGTCAAATCTAACAGCTACACATGAGTATGTGCATTAATATGGAGCATACCATAGTATTTTACGTCTAAATAGACCACATAATTTAACATGTGATTCAAGTACCGACACTTGATATATTTTTAACTTGATTTGCGCTGTTATTTGAGCTAAGTTTGTATTTGTTTGATCTAAATAGTTGAAGAAAACCAAAAATTATTATCTGGTGTAGGTATAAACAAACCTTTTCTGGTATACTAGGTGAGTAAAGGCCAAATTTATGTGTGTATCTACTTAGGAAAGGCACTCAATTTTTATGTTTTTATATTCCCCGGCCTGTTAATCAATTTAGATTTATTAATCATCAAATTAATTCGCGATTCAGCCACGACGCAGATTCTGATTCCGGATTTAGTAATTAGTGAAATTGATGATAAGCGGATAACAACAGGTTTAATACCGTAACGATATTAAATTTAAAGCTATTTAAAAATGGCGCGAGTAACCATGGTACGTCCATGGTGTAACATAACATTTTTCTTTCTGGCTTATATTTGTGAATAAGTAACTATCTCTTCCAAAGTGTTGACAGCCCAAAATTGTTGAATGAAGTGACATTTGCTGAAACCCATTAGAGTCAGTATATTTTCAGCAGTTGTGTAAATAAAATTTGAAATGCAATGGCACAAATGTTATTGGAAAATTTCGCTGTCGTTGGCGCGAGAACGGAATTCCTCTGATTAAAGTCTCAACTGCCTTGGGGTAGCAGTTGGGATGTTTGTTGTTTTCCTTCCAGGTTGGGAAATTTTCTTTAAAAAACTTGGTTTCTCGACCGAGACCTAAAAAAATAGTTATAAAAGGTATTTGTGTTTTTAAATTTGCAAAAATCCAGTTGCTTGCTTGAAAAGCCAGTTTTCAAACCCTGCAATTGGGAAATAAACGGTTATTATTTGAAATTAATTTCTTAACCTTATCTTTTCATCAAAAGCGTGGTTCACTTTATTTTATCATTACGAAAAACGAAAATCATGGTTGGAAACCCCTGGTGGCGGCGCCTGCCGGAAGCAGGAAGACACCTAGGGAACACTCGGTTCCACTGGTGTGTATTTTGATGTCTGTTGTTGTTTCGTTGTGAAAAAGGGTCGACATTTGCCTGTAATATCCACATAACTTTGAGGGATTTAAACAAACTTGAGTCCTAGGTCAGCCTGGGATCCTCATGTGTTGATCAGTCAAAGGTCACGAACAAGGTCCAAGGTCATTTGAGCTCAATTGTAAGATAGGATGAAAATGTAAAAGTGACCTCATTTGAAAGTTGAAGTTTCAATTGGAACCAAACTTTGTTAATGGATATTACACGCAAACCTCAGTTGTGTATGAGGTCCCAGGTCAATATCAAAGGTCAATTATGAGGCCTATCATTACTAACCGCGATGGCAGATAGACTACACAAGCGGTCCGAGGACCGATGTATTATTTTATCGGAAAAGCCAAAGGTTTTTTTTTTTTTTTTTTTTTAATAACTTTAATAAATAAACCTAATTTGGAGATTTGAAATCCCATCTTTTTATTCATCCATTTCATGTTTTTTCGCCACAAAAAACATTTTTTGCATTATTCTGGTCATATTCTCCACCAAATATCTCTAAATATCCCTTAAATAACCATACCCATCAACAATTTCAATGATTTTATCTATTTTTTTTTTGTAATCAAAAGTATTTCATACAAAAAAATTGTGTTTTGTTAAAGACACTACATGATTTGCTAAATCAGACCAAAATCGAAAAATATCAAAAATCAATGTTTGCATGTCTGTACCACGTACAAGGTATCCTATAACATACCCTGCAAATATATGACCAGAATCAAACAAACCGAATAAGGACAGAATCGGAAAGTTGAGTCATTACTGCGCGTTCGGACACTTTACAACCGTAATTGAATGGGGAAGCGTATCATGGAAACACTGCCTTTTTCCTCCCTTTTCTGTCATTTCTAACTGTGGAAAAGGTACTTTATGAGAATCCTGCAGACCATTATCCTTCACTTGGAGAAGCTAGGCTGCCAATTCAAATATTTTTCAAATCCACTGATATTCTTAAATAAGTAACCTCTGTAATAAAAATATTTTACCTTGCCACATTATTTGCAAATTGCAATCTTCCACCTTTACAATGGCATACACATCAAACATCTCCATTAATCTGATATTATATTCATTTCTATTCTCTCTTTTATACCACATGTTTTAAACCAAGAAAAGTGCAACTCCCAACTAAAAAACCAAGTGCTATAATTCCTCTTTCATGTTGTCCTTCATTCTTTAAAATCATACCGCGGAACCCCGGCACCGTTTTTTTCAAATCCTTGTTAAAATAAAGTGGGGTAATTAATTGATGATACCATATGTCATCACTGTATGGCTGTGCAGCATGTGGTGGAATTTTCCCTGAATTTCCAGGTCAGTAGTGCAGAGCAACAATGCATGTGTAATGAGCCTTGTGCCGTGCCAGAGGAAATTTCACTGTTAACCCCCTGATGTCTACCACCTGTCTATACTATTTCTGAATTCTGCTCATACAATGATGTAGCTGATATAACCACTTGAGTAACCAACAAAGAGACCTTCAATGATATCTGTACACAACGCTTTAAGCTTTACTATTCAGGTCTCTGATGGGCTAAATAATACATATAACCCAATTACAACCAATAAATTGGCCGTAGACCTCAGGGGTGAAAAATACGCAATATGAAGAATTGTGTCAAGTTTACGATTGTCATCACCTGTGATGAACAAAATTCAGTTTACCTCTGTATATGTGTTCTTTGTGTATCTAGTGATTGTGTTGAAGGGTTATAGTGCTCTCAATGCTGACCTGCTAATGTTTCCCCTTTCAGGCAGTTTTCATGTAAGTTAATTTGCAGTGGCGGCTTCCTAATTGGGCAAGTAAAAAAAAATTGTAGATCATCATATAAATACTTGTTATAATAATAATGATTTTACCCATGGGATTCCCCTTTACTGAACATGCTAAATCCCACCCAGTGGGTATTTATTAAACCCTATAAAGAGACTAGTGATATTGAGCTGTTCAGCAATAACAAGAGCTTTTTTAAAGTGCCCCCCAATTTGTCAAAATTTGAGAATCTTGTGTTGGTAATTGTCCAGTAAATTATCGCGAGAGGTAATGCTCAAAAATGGTAATTTGTTCATAAAAGAACTGATTTTGTATTAGAATTGGGATGCCTGATTGTATGTATGGCGGTGACGGAAATGCCAAATTTATGTCCCTCCATATGAATAATGCCACCTCACGAAATGGCCTCTAACTAACTTGCCTGAACCGTCACAAGAACCACTAATGGATAAGCCTAGACGCGTACATGCGCAATTTCCCGGCTATTTCATATTGGAACGGCATCTTGAGCAGCCGTGAATTATTATTAAAGGGGATCTCCGATATTAATTATTCTAATTTACAAAATTCCTTCTTTATCAAGACACATACAGTGTTGAGCTCTACCTTCACAGTATTGGGTTTACTAGTCAATTCCAAGGCAGCTGTGCAAAAATCTCAAAATATCCAAAAATTGGGGGAAGCTCTTCAAAAAATGTGCGTTATTGCTTTAATAGCTATCCTATCAAGCAATGATCAATACCAACTTTAATATGCATGAGTTTTCTTTGACTAGAGCCTCGGTGTTTGTGGCATCTGAATTGACTTACTGTTAGGTCAAACATTAGAAAATGTATGCTGAAAAGAACTGTTGGAGGGCAAATTTTCCTGAAAATTCCTGGCATCAATTGTTACATGTAATTTTAGGAAGTAATGCTAGAGTATTGGCAAATATTTTGGCTCGGTCAATTTTGTCAATAACATGCTGTGAAAATGTGTTTATTTTGCAAATGGTAGCTATTGAGTACCGTGCCTCGTCACACCCTTCCAATGAGTTTGAAGTGTATGAATTGCTACATCAGCCTTAACTTAATGGCCCCTTGTTTTGCCTGCTCTGAGTAGATAATGTTTGATGCCGCATTGAATGTCAGCCGTAAAGGGTCCTTTTAACATGCCAACTACTGTGCTTGCTATCAAATCCATAGGAGAGAAGCGAGAATAATTCCAGCGAAGTAGAAGGGCTTTTCTGCAAATGAAACAAAATTGAATGTTGCACCAAAGAATTTTGTTTATTGTTAAAGTGGGCAAGTTTGAGAATTTGCACATGTAAGGGATCTGTTAAGTGGGAATATATAATTCAATCTCAAAATTTGTTGGTTTAAAGATAATCACAACCAAAGGAGAGAGAGTAGACGGGATTTTCTTCAAATTAAACAAACTTAGAATGCTTTAAATAATAGATTTTTTATTTACAGTATAATGTTACTTGGGAAACTTGGAGATCTTCATCATGATATAGGTCAAAATTGTCCTCCTAAGGTGGGAAATACTAAAACTCAAATTTGTGTAAATAGAAGCACAACCAAGTTAAGTTGTGATCAATACTTTTGGTCAATGTCAAAGAAGGGTATAGAGAGAGAATAGAAGAGAAAGAGAGAAGAGAGAAGAGAGAGAGAGAGAGAAAAGGGGTAGAAGAGAGAATGAGAGAGTAAATAAGTGTATTTCTTGGATTGAAACAATGTTTTGTCAACACTCACTCCTGAAGACAAGTGACAGAATGTGTAGTGCATGTTTTGTCTCAAAACGGCCTGTTACACAAAAGCTCTGTGTCCCTGCATCTTGATTCACAGAAAAAGCATCCAGATGGGCAAGATTCTGCTTCACTGAATTGAACAGCTTGAAACGTTGTGCACGACTGTTTTCAATAAAGGATTGTTTGAAATGTGCTCTATACTATCATGGTCACAGAGTTAAAGGAAAAGTGGAGTGATTGAATTTAAGAAAAGGAATTCCTTATTAACTGAAACAATTTGAAATTTTGCCAATTTATTTTAATTTGGTGACTGAAAGAAGTGGTAGGAGCAATTCGGTCTAGTGCTATGCTTTGTTTTTAACAAGTAATAACTCTGAAGTGGTGGAAAGTTTATTGTGGTTAATCATAATTAATGAAAATTAGGATATAATAATGATTCATAAACCTTTTTTTATTGCTTTCTCATGAACAGCAATAAAGATCATTAATAAGCATTCAGTTTTAACTTGGCTTGAAGTGCAGCAACTCAAGAATATATCTTAAATGTGGCAGCACTCAACATACAGGAAAAAAAAAACTGATGAGCCCTGATGTTCCGCCCCTTTGATTCCAAGTAACATAATATCTAACAATGTGATGTCATCTCAAAGCTTAGTTTCCATTATCTTTAATTTGCTGGAAAGATTATTCACACGGTAGGTAGAGATACCGGTTACAAGTCGTTGAATCCAACAGTCCGTTTTCTGCAACTGTCCACAGATCACAATTTTTTGCTTAGTCCGGGCGGCCATTCATTCAAGGTGATCCCGTGGATAGTAGTGGTAGCGTTTGGGACTGCAAAATGTCGACACCCCTCTCCTCGGTACAAACAAAAACAAACGCAACACATTCTATTCGAATATAGTAATAAATAATTAAAAAAAAATGATGGTTGTGGTGTAAAAAACTTTGGTGTGCTGGGTGTTTTTTTTTGGGTATAAAAATCACGTTTTTGAGCTAAAAACGTAAGAATATCAAGATTTTATATTAATTCTTAGCAACCAAATTTTACATCATCATGCAATACTATCATCTCTGACATTTATATGATAGATTTCCTATTTCTGTTTTATACAATATATTAAAGGGGGTCTAGAATTTTTAAAAGCCCCCAAAATCACACCGGTTTTTTTCCTAAAAAAAGCATCCTTTTTATCACATGTCACCACCACGAGTATTACCTGAACAGTTATGCAATGTATAAAAACCTATACACTAACAAAAAGGATAACCATAAAAATAAAGATTGTAATATTTTTACCTTTAACAACACAAAATAAAAAAATAATTTCGCTTAACTTGCACCCCAAATTTCATTTTTCACAGCATAGAAATCTTCCCTGCCACAATATTTCAACTTTTCAACCACAACCATCATTTTCTTAAATCTTAGTTTTATCTTTCAAATCAAGTGTGTGGTTTTGGTTGTACGGTGGGGAGGGTAACTCGAAAACTAGAGCACTTTTTCTCGGTTCGGTTGTGGGTAGACCACTCTCCTCTAAGGGTGAAACCGACTAACTTACTTAAAAGACTGTATCTCGGCCTATACTTAACCGATTGGAATTAACGTGTACCGCAAATTAAAGATATAGAATAGGGCTTTCCGTAATATCACATACTTATATATATATATTACTGAAAATTTCAGATCAAATGGCGGCCACAATCCCGGGTCGTTTTTTTGACTGCCCCTGTATCTTAACAGGTGTCAACACTCGCGATATATTTTAACATGTGATGGTTGCTTTGTTCAATTGGTCCTATTTTGACTCCATTTTTTCAATTCAAACCTCTTTTCACAATGTGTTCTGATTTTGCTTCTCTATATAAAAAGAAACCACAGCATGCATATATTTCCCTAATGATTTATTGTTGCTATCATCATTAGATGGTAACCGGTACTGAAACTTCACATGATGTGTGTAATTCGCTAACCATATGCCTCGAGTTTGCATTAAAATAAAGTTTTTAAAGTTTTCTAATATAAAAATGCAAAATATATCACCGTCATTTGGACCGCATAAGTGTCACCTGCTGTGCAGTTTGTGAATGATAGGCCTCACATTGCCTTTGACCTTGATATGTAAACCTTTGACCCATAAAATGAGGTTTCCCGTGTAATAATCCATAAACCAGTTGGTTCCAATTGAACTTCAACTTTTCACTTTGAGGTCAATTTTACATTTCATCAGCCTAGGCTTACCTTACTTACACGTGACCGCGCACTGACCTTTGACCGTGGTAGTGACCTTTGACCCTCAATCAAATGAGGGTCCCATGTTGCACCATGATTCAAGTTTGGTTCCAATTGAACTTCACCTTTTTGCAATTGAGGGTCAATTTTCATTTTCAGCCTATCTTACCACGACCTCACATGAACTTTTGACCTTGGTAGGTGATACCTTTTGACCTCATCAAATTAGGATCCATGTTGCACCTATGACTCAAGTTTGGTTTAAATCCATCTAAGTATGGCGAATTACAGGGAATGTTAACCCTTTTCACCACAACAACACAACTACCACAACAACAAACATCATTATCATCATCATGTGGACAAAGTGTTCCTTAGTGTCTTCCGCCTTAAGCAGTGACACAAAAATTGTACTTTTGGTTTTGTTAACTTAAACTTTGTAAAAACAATTGTAAAATCAATACATAAACTGCAATTAATGTCATTGCATTTTTAAATGGCTCCAAATCAATCATACAATTTTTGGATATTTATGAATTTTGATTTTCATTTTTAGAAAAATCTTTTGGCATTCGAAGTAGTCTTGTATAGATGACTTTTCAAAAATAAAAAGATTATTTCAGAAAATGTGATACTTTCAAGCCAAGAAAATTATGTACTAGATATCACAATGTGGCAAAGAGTTGCACGTCGTCAAAGATATTATTGTCCAAACAATCTTGTCATGAAAAAATAAGCTCTTTTCAGTGTACGCCAAGAAATAGGGAATATGCATTGTTGTTTGAAAAAAGTTGTCTTTGGTAGAATCATTTTGAAGTGAATAATTCCACTCTAAGAGAATGTGACATTTTCACTGGCAAGAATAGAAACACATTTGTTATGCTCTTTTTGGTAAAGCCGCTAGTAAAAATCAATTACAACTGTAGAAAGATTATCTATTTAGTAACAACCACCAAAACCCCCAAAACATTCTTGTATCTGTATTAAAGAAAGAATTAGTGTTTTTCGTAATAAACATGGTTTGTAAATACAGAGTTACCAGTTTTTAGTTTTTTGTTCTTACTCCAAATTTTACCATTTTAATTTTTTATTTTTATTACTTTTTACAACACATTTTTAAAGATTTTTTTCACCAGCTTCAATTTGATTGGTACTGAATGACATCGCTATAAAAAATTATACAATTTTTTTTATTATAGCTACAGTATAATTTGCAAAGAAATACAGGGTTCCCAAAGATAAGTTCCCCCCCCCCTAAAATTGAGGACATTTTGTTTGTATAACTTCACTAAATTGATGTTTAGAAAATTTTAAAAAGTATTAAGAGAGAAACATTTGGGGCTCGGTAACAAAATTGTTGCTTTTCAAAAAACACTTTTGGCAAATCGCCACAAAACATTGCTTTTTTCTTCCAAAAAAAAATGATGTTCTCAGAAAGTGGCACTTTAATAAACCTTACCACCGTTCAAAGGACTGAAGTAAAAAATTATTCAGTTACAACAACAATTTCATTTCCTTTCTTTATATGCATTTGCTGGTCTGAAAAAATAAGCTTAAAACATTAACGCATAGGCAAACAAATAAACAAGACAAATATCAGTCAACATATGAGGATAAGATTGTGTAAGCAACGCCGTCGAAATGTGAAGCCGATCGTACAAAAAGGAGAACGCTACTCTGGCTCAACGTGTGGAATTATCCATCGAGGATGGAAACCACTTCTCAACAGAACATCAGCAATTGGTAAACAGCTGTGTAACACTACAATGATGTCATCAGTTGCAGATGAAGGAAACGGTGGCTATTCGTCTCACCCTGAATGGCAAAACAACTTCAAGCTTATTTTGATTTGAAACAGGCCATTTCAAGCATTACCCCTCTTTTCCAATCCTAAAAAAGAGCAATGTGCAAAGAATGACTTTATTTGATACTGATTGAATGTTTGGGTTTTTTTCCCCTTCCCCCCTCCCCTGCCATCGGTGTCGTGTTTGTTTGTTTGGCTCTTGCGCAATGTTTTAATCTTATTTTCTTTTCAGCCGCAATAAGAAAATAACTAAATCCATTGTTGCAACTTGATAATTCTTGACTTTATACCTTTGAATACGGTAAAAGTGCCCCTTTTCTGACTCTTTTTTGGAAAATCGAGTGTTTGTTATGCCAAGGTGTTTTTTTGAAAGCCACAACTTTTTGGCGCAGCCAAATGTTTCCTCTCTTTAAAACTTTTTAAATTTTCTAACATCCAGTTCCAAGTGAAGTTTGCAACGAAATGTCCTCGAATTTTAGGGGGAACTTATCTTTTGGGAACCTCCTTATATCAACCCGACCAACAAATGTTAAAAAATAAATGTGCATAGAAGTTCTAAATTTGGCCATAGTATTTTTGCTATCTTCAGTAATTGCCAATTTGCAAAATAATTGGAGCTCCAGAAGACTTAAAAACAATTTGCAATGTCTGATTAAAAGTAACTTATTGTTTGAGGGTATCCAATTAGTATTAGTAAATAAATCTATATCAATATATAATTTGTAAAAAATATATCAACAAGAAAAATGTTTGAAATTGTGCATAGAAGTTTCTAAATGGTACCATATTATGGCAATCTTTAGTAGAAGATATGCAAAATGAAATTGGAGCTCCAGACCAACAATTTGGACATGATTAAAAGTGATTAGGTTCGAGGGTATCTCAATTTATACATTAGTACATAAATAATATATATTATATAATTTGTTAAAAAATTTTCCTTTTTTCGTTAAAAATTTTTTTTAAATTATGGCGAAATATTAAGTTTCTAATTGTATATTCTAATCTCATAATAACACTTTACAAAAATAAATTTGGAGCTCCAGAGATGTAAAACCAATTTTCACTATGATTACAAGGTTAGCTTGCTTTAGGGTATCCATTTGTACATTTGTAAATAAGTTTTACCAATGTAGTACATATTAGTCCCAAAAGACAAACAGATTCTCATGACGTCTACACAATAAACAATAACAGCACGTGGTATGCATGTGATTAAATTAGTGCTTTAATCGTTGTGGATGATTTTTTGATGTGTATTGCAAACCAACGGGTAAAATACTGCATTTTTCAAATATAAATTTATTTTTAGAGGAAGGTTTGGAGACAGTAACAGTGAGAGTATTTATAAATCGTAATGCTATATTTTCCAATATGACCGCTCAAATTCTGCACAAAAACTATAAAATATTAACAAAGGGACAGACAAAATAACTTATAAAATAAATCACCTCTTAAAGAGCCTTGAATAAGAGCGTAGGTTTAATGTACATGTTCTAATAGTAGAAACCTTGACATTTTTGTGTGTGTGTGAATTTCACAAACTGCTACAATAAATGTCAGTGTACAATCCTTTCACAATTTGGTCATTTCCTTCCTGCCATTTATGCCGTGGAAATATTTAATTTTGAAATATTTAATTTCATATACTATTTGTAGATGATGTAATCAGGGAGATTAGGATTGCTTTAATTTTTTAATGAAATTTTCCCATAGCGAGTTCAATTTGTGAAAGTAAAAAAAAAATTTGCAAAGTAAGTGCTTGATATCATGAATGTTATAGAGTACTATTAATTTTGAATTTGCATGACCTGATAGCATAAAAATGATAAATCATGTAGTAAGAGAGTAACATTGTTATAATTTATGATAAAATGCAGTTTCATTTGACGTTAGGTAAAAATGAGCTTATTTTTCGCAAGCTATTAAGACAAACAGTTTGTGCACTTCACTTTTTTTTTATGAATTTAGTTTTATTCTATTTTAAAACTGATTTGATTGTATAACTTGTGATTTGTGTTCTATGGGTTATAAAACTCTTTCCTGTGACCCTTTATTTGACTAATGCATTTTAGGTTTAAATTTGAAGGAAAAGAATCTTCTTTTTCATGTGAAAACTGCATATTTGGTTAAAATGCGCCAAAGTGATCAAATAGAGTAGTTTCACACCCAAGCTGGGAAGTATTTGGTGTGAAAAAAAATTGGAAGTTTGAAAAAACTTCAGGTGTATGCTCTCTGGAAAAAACCAAGGGTGTTTTTGAGTCATCATAATGCAACCAGTTTTTGGGAATTTCACCTCAATAAGGTCCTGTGATCACAACAAAAATAACCTTTCTTAAAACACATGAAAACCCCGACTTATGCTCATTTAGCCCACAAATCGTTAGTACTTAGGGGAATTTTTTGCGTGATTTTATGAAATGTCTTGTGGTTCCTAAACGTTTAGAACACTTTTTATCCTAAGTACTGACATGGTGTTTAGTACAGTAGGGTGTAGGCACATTGCTATGCATCATGTATTGAGTCAAAACCCCCTCTGCAATCAAAACTATCATAGAGGTCCTTTTTGGAATTGTTTGATTTCCAGATTTTTGACCATAAATACAAAAATTCTGAATGTAAAAAAAATAAAATAATTTTTTAAATTTTATTTCAATTTCTGAGATCACTATGTTAAGTAAAATTGCATTCAACCACCCCAATTTTAAGTGCCAATTTATTTATGAAGGGGTCTTGCACCCTAAAATGTCGTAATATAATATGTTCCCTGGAGCTTCACCGAATGCTACACTAAAATTTGGCTCCTGTCATTTTCAATTTTTGATTTTTTTTTTAATTTTATCAATTTTTCACTTGAATAAAAATAAACCATCTTGCAAATTGCAGCAATCACATTGCCCTTTTTGAGATTTGGCTCCCACACAATGATTCTTATTATGCATTTCCTTACCACCAACCTGGAATTGATTGTTTTCAGTTAATTCGGTGTTTTTGTTTTACAAAAAAAAAACACTTTCCTGCTTCAATGTTTTATTTCACAGTTTAGCTTTTTGGATCTGTTTTTGGGGATTAAAATGTCCAAAGTGATACTCTTTTTGCGTTTTTTTTCCTGTAGCCAAATCCGCGCTTCCTGCTCCAGGGCTTAAAAAATGTAAATTTTCCTGGGAGATAGTTGCATTTCTCACAGATTTCCCACTATATGTTTTATTTTATAACTTTCCCTCCAAATGGCCAAGTTCCCTCCAAATGGCCAACTTTCCTGGAAGGAGCTTCCAATTCCCTTCCCCACTTTTTTCGAGCCATGCCTGCTACTCTCTCCTACGAAATTGTGAAGTAAATTAGAAATTCAGTCAGGGGTGTGAGAGGTCCTCTTTTTCAGCTGAATTCCTTTTTTCCTAATGAAAAAGGTAGTGCAAATTTCAGCTTTTTCTTCGGTTTTTTTTCTTTTCATCCTATTTTTGGTATTTTACTTTTAAACCCAATTTTGCAGTTCTTTTCCTTGTTTTTGTCTCAGTATCAACAAACACTGAGATTGCAATCACACATTATCTGTGATTGATAACTCCCTTAGAGGTCTACATCAAGTTTGCAAGAGAAAGAACATATAATTTTTTAAAATCCATGCCCGATCGCTAATAGCCGTCGTCCTCAGGGACCGCCATATTATTACACAGGCAACCTCTTATGGGCTTACAAAATTACGTTTTGCCCTCCACCAAATGAAACTGATTTGAATACAGATAGGGTTTCGGGGTGAAGTCGGTTTACAAATCACAATGAAAACTTTAATATACTTCAATCGGGCATCCCTTTAAGGTAATAGATTTCAGAAATATAATTTTGTGTGGATTATAATAGGTTTTTTGGAACTAAATATTCTTTTGGAATCGTAAAATTTTCTCTAATCTTTTTTCATGCATCTTTTTACAAATAATTGAAAAAAATAATAAGAGAAAAATGTATTCAATACAATATGATTTTAATAGTTTTGTTAGCAGTTGATCTTCTTGTCTCTGGGGGGGGAGCATGTTAAGATCAACACCGAATTATCCTATTGAACATCTAATTCAGGGGGTTCTCAATTATTTTAGCTGAAGGGTCAGAAAATGCCGAACATATGTGAAAGTTCCCCCCTACTGGTGAGGCCAAATACACCTGAATTTTCTGTATGTTTCCCTTTATATTTAGAGCAAGTCAAGGCCAAAATTCAATGGTTGCGGGCCGAAAAATAACAAAAATTGGCCCACGGGGCCGCCTATTGAGAACCCCTGCTCTAATTTAAATTATCAACATATGGGTGGGAATGCCACTCCAGTCACATCAGATGTGTATATATTGAGTCAATCCCCACAATGCAACCAGTTTGGGAAATTTCACCTCACTAGGGGTCATGTGTAGCTCACAAAATCCTATTCTCATCTCACCACACAAAAACCAGCCACCTTTTTATGCTCATTTTGGCCCACAAAGCGTTAGTACATCTTACTTCGGGAAGTTTTAGTTTATTCTGGAATGTCTGTGGTTCATTCTAAACTATTTGGAACAATTTGTCCCACTAGTGGTTTAGTTCCAGCTACGTATAAGTCAACGTGCAATGCATTGGATTGATCAAAAAACACCTCTGAGGTCCATGTCAAGGTGGCTTAAGTATTTTGTGTGTGTTAGAAATGGCAAAAGTGCCTGTAAATCAATAGGACTGTAGGATCACCAGACTCTCCCGTTTTCCAGACGCAACAAAAAAGACAGTGCCAAGTACCCTGTAATCTGAACTCAGAGGAAAACATAGGCCAGAAAGGACATTAGAAAGGGTAGGAGGAAAAACAAACTTGCAAAATGTCAGGTGGCATTTTTGAATGTTCTGATATGTTTCCAATTCAGATCGTTTGCTGTGCAATCCTCTACAGAACCAGAATTGATTTGTAGATGATAAGGTCACCTGGTTTTGTGCATAGGAAACAATCGACCTTTCTAGAGCAAAACGACAGTGAAAAGTGTGTAATTTGACTAGTTCTTTAAGTTGCATGTGTTAGAGAATGCAGTATAGGGAGATGGCTTGGTACCTGCTAGGGCCTGTGATTATTAGCAACAGGGTGTATCTTTTTCACTTGAGGTGATACCAGGATTGTTGGCACACCTCGTATTAACTGCCTATACTAACCATGATACAACGCAAGAATCCGCAGAACTTACATTTCTTACACATCGTGCTACTGGTACCTTCAATGTCAGTTGTTCTCAGAAGATCTTGGTATTGACAGTCTAACAAGCATGGAAATTGCAAGGGTTTTAACCAGCTCCCTGGTGAGATATCGGCACACGATGACATCACCCCCGGAAATCTAATTGCATAGAATCACAGGACATTTTCCCTGTAGAGAGGGATACGTACATCAGCCTAAAAAAAATTAAATAAGTAATCAACACTTCTCGGATTTACACATGCACCTTTTAAGTAAACCCTAGAAAGTACAATCTAGAACAAAAATTAGGTCATTTTGGGGCCAAATCCAGCCTTTTTTTTGGACGTCAATTGAAGATGTGGCCCACTGTCATCTAATTTTTCAAACAATTGTCAGGCCACGTAGGGTTGGGGGGTAATAGAGGTGTGAAATCTTCCCCCTCCCTCACATTTTAAAATAACATGTTTTTTGTTCACTTGTAATCTTGCTGAAACTACACGAGCAAATTTAAAGAGATTTCAAACGTTTGAGGTATTTTACAGAAAATAAATGGGATGTTATCCATGATAGCGATATGCCTATCTAACTGTAGAGAGCACTGCTGAACAGCATGTAATCAATTTTTGTAGAGTTTTACAAAAAACCTAAGTGATTTCTTTGCTTTATAATACTTGTTCAGAGATATCTCTTATATCTTTTAACCTGTGTTTTCTTTAAAAAATGAACAGTATCCGATCATTGATCCTATAAGGTTGATTTCCTTATTATTTTCTTCTTGTGGGTGGGGGGTAACCAATCATCGACACTTTAAATAATCAAAATATTTTTGTTTTCGGTGATGTGCTAAGATCATAACCATTTCGATCTATCAAGATGAATCCTATTATCACAGTTAGTACTTTAATAAACTTGGCACAATAAACATGAACAGAGCACATTGTCCAGATTATGACATTACCACCAATGGGAGAAGACACAACAACGGCCATTCAAAACCTGAGCCGGTCACAATGACCACTTTCCCTCACTTAACACCTTCACTACTCCCACACAAAGGAGAGAGAGAAATGAACAATGCATGTCTTCACTATATTTCTACAGTAAAAATATGCAGTTAAGATTGTTTTGGTATAGCCCTTTCATCTCCTGCATTTAAAACATGGGTCACTGGTAACCCTGTTTGACTTCAGCAGTTATATGGAAAACTGCACGCCATGTAACTAATTCATAAAGACTTAGCCGAATCATCAAGGTCACTAGTAATTCAGGTCCCTATATAGCTCCTCTGGTAAATTTCACCTTTCCAATCTGCCGTCAAGCTTTGCAAACCACCACTCCACTTCCAGCATTCCTTTGTCAACGGCTCCCTTCTCCACCTTGGCAAAAATTCTTGTACGGAGAGTTTTCTACATTCTAACACGCTGAGACCCCGTCGCCTCATTCATCTTCCTATGAGAAACAAATGGGAAGGAAAAATATGAATTTTTTTGCATTGAATTTAACAAAATACATCACGATTGTCTTAAATTGTCCTTACATATTGTACATTTGTCATAGGTAGTGCATGTCAGATATAAATCCGTCAAAGAGGGCTCCCTTCACAGGATTTATATAGCCTTATAGTGCACTTTGATGAAAACAATTGGACATAACATCCTATTTCTTAACCTTAACTCAGTATCCGACCCTTCATTCATCATACTTTGGCTTCTTGCCTCGGCTAAGTAAGAAGAATAACAATTCTGTAGTTAGGATCAATTTAATTTTATCAGAACATCCGGGAAAAAGAGCCGTATGTAAAGTCATTCATGTCGTGCCAAACTTTCTTAAATTTTACAATTATTCAACATACGAAATATAAAACTAGCAGGTCTGCATCTCCACTGTAAATATTAAAATCACCAAAGGTGCTGAATTTTGATCGTTCCCCGCAACTACAAATTTTTACATATTCAGCATTGGGGGCATTTCTGATAGAGATTGCAAAGGCCTACACGCCATAATTTATTATGTGATAAATGCTGCACTTTTACCATTACACAGTAAGTACCTGAAATCCTACAAATTTCAGCCTCACAATACTTAATTTGGTGATTTACTGCGACTTTTTTGCCTCGATCATATTTTTGAATCAGACACAACTCTGACAGTTCCTAGGGTTCAGAGGTCAATTTAGAACCGAGTTTAGACGCCCCACCAAAATATTGTTACAGGTTGCAAACCTCTAATTAAACTGCTTATACTACCATGTACAAAAGCACCGTCAGGAAACTCTAATTTCTTCACTATCGTGCGACTGGATAAACCTTAAATGTCAAGTTTTCTCAGAAGATCTTGGTATTGAAACAGTCTGCCCAAGCATGGCAAATGCAGGGTTAACCCAGCTCCCTGGTTAGATATCGGCACACGATGTCAGCCCCCAAAAATGCTAAAATTGGCAAAATGGAATCAAGATATTTTTTTCCCCTGTAGATAGAGATAAGAAGCCTAAAAAACTTTAAAAAATAAGTATCAACCTCGTCGGATTTACACATCAACCTTAAGACACCCTAGAAAGTACATCTTGATCAAATTCCAGTCATTTTGGCCAAATCCGAAGGCCTTTTTTTGGAGGCCAACTAACATTAGAGATGTGGGCCCACTGTCACTAAATGTCCCAGGCAGTAGGTTGTGGGGTAATTTTTTTCAGAGGTGTGAACTCTGAATAAGCATGATATAAATCCTGAGCAAACCAATCCCATACATCTTCTATAAATCTGTACAAAACCTTTAAGCTTTTTTACCATGTCCTCTGATTGGCTAAATGCACCATATAACACTTTCTAACCCAATAAAATCGTCTGGTAACTTCAGTAACATACCATCTTTCCCTTCTGTCTTTCTGCCACGGTTTGTGTTAACTTTCCCATGAACCTCACAATGAATATCATGTAACTCAAGGAATTGAAAAGTGATTACTTTCTATTGCAAGTTCTTATGTAAGACTGCAATCCAACAAGAAGTAGTTTTCGAATGGATTGTAGAGGTCAAATTTGGCTTATGAACTATTAATGTCGGTCTTTCTTCGTCTGTCGGTCTTTTCTTCTGCGGGATGATCCGGTGTCCTGATGGCTTGTTTATTCACAAAAATGTTGTAATGTCCTGTTTTTCTAGAGAGCCCAGCTTGATCATATTGTAGGGACAAAACGGCACTGACCACATACTACCCATGTATTCAGGCCCCACCAGGGGCTCCCTTCCCAGCTGTTTGAAAGGCTCTTTTACTATGAAAAACCACGAAAAACAAAAACCAATTGCGCAGGTGGCTAACCAGAGGGGGGGGCATGGGGCAGCTGCCCCCCTGTGGGGAATCTTGCCCCCCTCTTCGCCCCCCCTGGAAAATTAGTGATTTACAGTGGGCCATACCTATACTACTACAAATTTTAATATATGCTTGCCCCCCCTGGAAAAGCTAGGTGCCCATGTGCCCCACCCTTTGCCCCCCCTGAAAAAAAGCTGGTTACGCCACTGCATGGCGACACACTTATTACAACTATTAGGATTATCGTAGTTTCCCGGAAGGGTTCTTTCTGTCTGGCAAGAAGACTTTGTGATGTGACGTTGCAAGAAGGGACGCTGAAGGAGTGGGGAAGGAGGTTAAAAGGTGTGTGACGAGGTGGAAACAGTGAAGGTGTTCACATACCTAGGGGACAGGATTAGTTGGGTGGTGGATTGAGGTGGCTGTGACAGCCAGAGTAAGGTATGGGTGGGTGAGTTTAGAGAATGTGGAGGTTGTTCTTGGAGAAAATTTTCCTTTGAGGGTGACAGGGATCGGTGTAAAATTTTGTGAGAACCGTGATGCTGATGGGAGTGCGACAATTGTGCCTGGAAGTGAACAATGAAATGGGATTTTGAGAAGGGCCGAGAGAGCAATGGTGAGAGCTATGTGTGGTGTGAAATTGATGGCTAAGCAAAAGACGAGGATTTTGATGCAGATGTTGGGTATTTGGAAGAAGGCGGCTACCCGACGGCGACGGCGATGGGGTAAGATGGTATGGGCACGTTCTGAGGAAGGATGAGGAAGCATGTTTGAAAAAGGGCATTGTGAGTTCGAGGTGGGTGGTTTGTCAGGAAGAGGGGCTGACCAAAGAGGCATGGAGGAAGCCAACGTGGAGGAGGAAGTACTAGGGTGGGTTTGAGGATGGAGAATGCAATGAATCAGGCAAAGTGGAAGTAGGGAGTAAGGGCGATTGCTACGAATGTTAGGTGAATCCGTCCACCCCCCGTTTGCGGGGACAAACCGGATTTAAAACTTTGGTTTTACTACTACAACTTTACAATCTAGTAAATTTTGGTAAATTTTGTTTGCAAACGCAAATATGATTATTTATAGAACGAGGGTGCTATAAACATACAAATTCAGTGGCCCTTTGTGCGCCTATGTGGGCAAGTTTCCTCCCCACAATTAATTTTTCTGATTTTTGCACAAAAGCTTTCAAATGCATCCCTTCTCAAGAATTAAAGAGCTGATGAAATATTTCTTGGTTAAAAAAAGACATTTCTAATTACGTAACGAGCAAATACAAAATTCAGCGCTTATGTTTGATATTGTAATATAAGCAAATAAAATTCACCTTTTTTTCATCTCTTTTCAAGACATTATTGTAACTCCAAATTAAGTTTTATGAGATCTAATGAAGTGGTAAATCTATATGAAATTACTATTATGACCCATATTGGTGCCTAAATCTCTTATCGGATAACCTTTAAACGGTGCGTGTTCCGATAGCTTCTTTGAGACCCCCCCCCCTCGATTTACACTCGGAAGTAGTATCGATTTTGATATCGTGAAAGTGCCATATTTTTCTCATTGTCGGTCCGAAATTAAAAGCCCTCCAATCAATTTCATTCCCAAGAATTTTAAACAAAAAAAAACATAACCGCCGTTTTAGTGGTTGGTTAACCATCAATATTTAAAACAGTATTGAATAGGGCTTTGCACAACATGCATTATTGCGTCTACCGTCAAAACCGCAAGTTCCTGTTTCCCCCATTTTGTGTTCATGCCATTATGTTCCCTTTAAAAAGATGTTTTAAACTCATTTTCGTAAGGCTATGGTGTTATTTTTCCCAGCCCACATGATCCTGATTGTAAAACAACCTCATGTACTTTTTTTTGATCATCATTGACAGATAGTACACTTTGTGTCCAGCACGTATGCTATGTGCTTTATACATGTTAAGGAACCCGATAGACTACATCGCTCCTTTGTGCCACTCTGATGAATGTATTTTTTTCTTCTGTGTTAGGGGTAGTATTTTTTTTCTTTGCTTGGTAAAGCCGTCTCATGAACCTATTTCGTGTCTGAGTTTGAACATAAATAGAAAAGCATTAAGTTTTTCCTTATTATGTAAGCCCACTGTAGTGGCCATTGCATAATTAGATATGTAACTTTATTGAGTTTGAGTTGAACAGGCACATCCTGGACTTAAAGGGTGATAGCCCGATTTAAGTAAATAAGTTTTCTTTCTCCTTTATAAAAGGCCTTGATCGCAAAACCCCATCTGTTAAAGTTTCCGCAGCGATATTTCAATGTGAGATTTCGTTTTGATGTGAGAGCTAAAACTTGATTTTATCCTAAGATGCATGATTCTAGTAGAACCTATGATGAAGCGAACTCAATCAATGCACACGAGTATCAAGTAATGATACCCCCGGTGTCCCACGTAAGCACGGTTCCCTGCTGTGGTCCAGTGTTTAATCTCAAGCCTGGTAAGCGAGAGGACCGGGTTTCGAGACCAATGTTTTTTTCGTCTTTACTTACTTCAATGCTCGCCATTTCTCATAGCCTCTATATAATATTTTATAAGCCCCCCCCATAAGGTGCCTGGGTAAAATTACTATTGGTCTACCAAAATAGGGCACATTTTTTGGCTCATAACTTCCAACCAAACATCTGTTAGCCCTAAGATTTCACAGAATATATGAGAAAATAGTAGCTTTCTTCTCAGATACCAAAATTTTAACCATCCTGTAAACTCTGGGGGTTCTGGGGACAGGAGCTAGTACGATCGACAATGGCCCCTTAAAAGCCAAAATGTGGGAAAATGCTTTTAATTCGGTTTTGGAATCCACTTTTTTTGTAAGTTTCTAATCTTTCTATATGAGGGTAAAATAGCGGTGGGGAGTTGTATCAAGCACTGATTTTCCAATCAGTCAGGCCCTCATATACAGAAAAATAGCAGTTACAATTATATAAAAATTATGAAAACCTAAAGTATAATTTCATGATACACAATCTGGATACAGCACCAAATACAATACAACATACCCCCCCTTCTTAATACATATGTGAATAACCGCTACCAATTGTTTCTCTCTATTTGGTTCTTTGCAGGTTTCATCTATCAGGTCGTAGTTCCATTCTTCTTACCCGCCACACATACATAGCATAGCACCTCTGATGGAAACTTTGACCCCGCATTAATGATACGTCCACAATACGCTATGCAAATAACGGTAGTACATGCCTTAGATACAGGGGTGGTTATTAAACCGAGTCAACAATTCAGTAACACCCTGCGACAAGCTGTCACTGTTGAAAGTTTCCAAACATGATATTTGGAAAAAAAATAAAAAATTGTCAATACTTCAGTTGGTCTTAATATGAAGAAAGTTGATGTTAGGTAATATCATAGTTACCCTACCTTTAAAGCATGTAGTAACTCATTGTTATAGTAACAGTTTAACGACAAGCACCAACATAATCCCTGAAAAAATTTTTCGTAGAACTGTGCCACATTGGGGAATCGAGCCTCATGACCTTCTGATTGACTACAATCATTGGAAATAATTGTTTGAATGACTTTCGGAAAACTCTTATCCCCGGTCTCCTTCATCCAATGTTGATTGAGATGTCATCATCTCAGTTTTGTCAACTCCCCCACATTGTTGATGGGGGTTAGGGAAGGGGGAAGGTTGGGTTTTTCAATTGAGTGATAAGTGGTTTGCAGGTTAATGCTAACCCTGGCTGAGCAGTGAGCAAAGGGGCGAGTATTGCCAATTTTTTTGTCGCCTGCCCTAATGCAGGAAGACACAATAGGGATCACTTTGTCCCCTGTTGTTGGTTGTTGTCTGTTGTTATGAGTCTAAGAATAAAAAATATATGAATGTCTGTTGTGAACAAAGGGTTAAATTTGCATAGAATCAATAATCCACATACTATTGATGGATTTAAACTAAACTTGTATGGTCACAGGTGCAACAGGCATCCCCCACTTTTGATGTGGGTCAAAGGTCACTTTCCAAGGTCCAAAGGTCATGTGAGGTCAAGTTTGTAAAATAGGCTGAAAATGTAAAATTGACCTCATATGAAAAGTTTGAGTTCAATTGTACCAAACTTGAATCATAGGTGCAACATTGGATCCCTCATTTGTTGAATGAGGTCAAGGTCCCATACTAAGGTCAAGTCATGTGAGTCAAGTTTGTAAAATAAGTCTGAAAATGTAAAATTGACCTTAATATGAAAATTTAAGTTCAATGGAACCAAACTTGAATCATAGGTCAACATGGTATCCCTCATTTGTTGATGAGGTCCAAGGTCACCATAACCAAGGTCAAAGGCCATGTTAGGTCAAGTTGTAAAATGGGCTAAAAGTAAAATTGAACCTCATTTTACTTCACTTGGAACCCAACTTGAACATAGTGCAACATGGGATCCCCTCATTTGTTGATGAGGTCAAAGGTCACATATCAAGGTCAAAGGTCTGTTAGCCTATCATTCAAGACCTGAGCGACTGCATGGCGACACCAGCAGGTTGTCCGAGGACCGAGTATTTTTATTTCCTAATCCTTTGTCCACGTCACTAGACATCCAGCTGTGTAGCAAAACTACCACTTCAGTACGTTTACACCTAATGCCTTTACCTCCACTGTCAATATTTCATTTGTATATGCATAAACGGCAGGTATATGTGCACAAAGACTTGATGTTCGTATTTCAAGTACAATACAAGGTAGAAAGTAGGCCCGGTTTGCCTGAATTTTATAGAAACATTAACTGCCAGTATTAGCTACTATAACTTGATTCACTATATGATGAATTACGACCTTTAATAAATACATTGAGATAACACAAAAGATTATTTAGGTCAGAATGGCACCCTAGGGCAATATTACTTAGTAACTGAGTGTATTTTGGCACGACTTGGAGGATCTCCTATGACAACTGTGTCTAATATAAATGCAAAGAATATGGCCCATGTTCCACCTTGCACGGAACAGAGTATAGGAATCATGTTTAACCATCACCAAATATTGTACTGTAAACCTGACGCCTGGTTGGAGATTTTGGCTTGTAGGTGTGATGTAGTCAATTTGTTGACCTTTTTGATTGTTTGGGGGTTTAAAAGGTGCAACAAGAGATTTCCAATAACAGGTGTCGCCAAAAAATGTGGAAATTGCTGATTTTGTCACTGGTCCAAAGCGTTCTACAATAGCCACATCTAACTTTGGTACAAAAATTGTGAATTCCTAATTTTCCTATAGGAACAAATATAAATCACCTTATGAAATATAAACATATACAAATCACCTTTTGTTTTCATTTTAAGTTGATTTCTGCAGCCAAATATAAAGGAGGGAATTCTATTGAGTCGCTAATCTATATGAAATCACTAAATCTCACAGAAAATATAGGGTATTTGAAATCTCCGTTGCACCTTTAAAGAATTTAGCAAGGGTAGGGAGGTGCACATGTAGTCCAGTGGATAAAGCCACCCGACCCACACCCCAAAAGTTGTGATTTTGAGCCCCCGCTCACAGTGCCAATTGTTGCGCTTTTTGGGGATTTTGGGATTTTATCGGGTTCTCATTCTGGATTTGATGGATCTGTTATACAGCTATGAGTAAATACAGAATACGGCTCTCCTCCATGGGTTCACTTGTAATGGGCAAATGATCATGAAAGCATCCCCGTCCTTCGGAGGGAACGTTAAGCCGTGGTCCCGTGTGTAGAGAGTCCAACTATACATTACATGCGCCAGTTGTTCGAATAAGAGTAGGGTGAAACCCCTGACTGTTCCCAATCCGCCCAGCCCTCACAGTGGGCCATGTTAGGAACGTCCTGTATCATGGATAATGCGGCCCGCTCAGCCTTACTTAGTTGTGAATAAATCCTGACACAACCACAAGCCATCATCTTGAAGAAAGTTTTTTTTTTTACTTAGAACTGATTTAGATTAAGTTAGTCCTTCATAAATGGACTTTCTTTCAAAATGCTCTCAAATGATACAATAGGTGCAAAACATTAGTCATGTTCGTGACCGTGTAGTCTAGTATCGAAGGCTATGTGTTGTGTACACTTGACCAAAGTTACCCTCACAGCGACAAAGAAAGAAATGGTGATTCAACACGCAATGCCAGTCGATAATATTGTTAGCGCACAAAGATTATGGAGGCTTGCTTCATTGCTGCTGTGGTTGTCACCCAAAGACCACATATTTGAAAATCTCACCCCAAAAAACCCATGGATATTTTTTGAACATTTTACAACTGTCAGCCAAAAACCCTTATTTTTAGGAAAATTTTGAACATTTTTACTCAAACCTTTAGAAAAATTTTGCAAAATTCTCACTCAAAGAACCCATTTTGGGCATTTATGGTTGTCTCTCATCCAGACACCCTTATTTTTTGGAGTCCTCTGGTCACTGAATGCCCCTAGGGTTGGAAATGCCAGCCTTACACCCATATCCATTTAATATGCGAGACCCCCCCCTCCCGGGCCATTTCAGCCTATCCATGAGAAATTACATCACATTTTCAGAACATGTTAAAGAAAAAAAGGGTAATTTCAATAAGGACTAACCCTGCTTTAAATCGGAGTTGAATACTAGCCTAGGTTTGTAATACGTGTAGGGTGGATGGAGGTGAGAAAGATGTGGCATGAGTAAAAAAATCTTTGACACCCATTTTAATGATTTTATGCTATATACTGCTAGTAAACAGTCGTGCAGCGCATGGTGGCAAGTACATATATTCTGCGCTGAATAGAGAGAGAGAGAGACGTTGATGTAAATGATATGTCTGCGGTACACTGTGCAAATAATTACAAGTGTTGATGAGGTAGATATTGTGCATGGGAAGGGGAAAAAAGTAGGCCTGGGTGAAAAAACCCTGTGATCCTAGTAGGCATGGAAGACAGGGTTACTCAACACTATTCAAATCAGGGTTAAGTAGCATTCTACCTTCACTGAAGCTATCTCTGTGTGAGTGTGAAATATTTGTATCTGTAATAGCTGCTGGATGGTATTTTATCAGATGTCTACAGAAATATGTAAAGTGTCTTCATTTTTCTCTCTTGTCCATGCTGGAAATATTTCGGAAGGGGTATGAGCAATGTATCAACAGAATGTTTGGATGGATGTATTGATGAGTCCGGTGGTAGTCTGGGGGGTGGAAGTCCTGGTGGAAGTCCTGGTGGAAGATTGGGTGAAGAACGGGTGCAAGACCAGGTGGAAGATCGGTGAAAGATCGGGTGGAAGTCTAGGGTGGAAGTCTGGATGGAGTCCGGTGGAAGTCGGGTGGAATTGGGTATAAGATCTACGGGTGCAGACCAGGTGGAAGTACAATAGTCCAACAGACATTAAAGGGACTACAGACATCTGGGTAGGGTGATCATACCTACATACAATACCACCATTGTGTTTTGCATGTATATAGTACACACACACCCACACTGTATGTGGCGTTTGTTCTGTGGATTTCTCAAGTACATCAAGAGCTAGACTATCTCTAAACATGTGGATTGTTTTCTAAGCACGTTTCATATGCTATGACTTGGTGTAAAGATCACCACGGGCCCTAAATTTTAAAAATGCCCCTCAGAGAGTCAAGATTTGTGTACATATAGATCGAACAATTCCAAAAATTCTTTAAAATTCAAATTTTCTTCCCTTACAAAACTACCAATCTTCTGAGCCCTTTTTTTTGGTGTTTTTTTTTTCTTTCATCACAGTCTGTATATTGTAATTGCTGTCAGTTTGGCAAGGGATGTCAATTTCTCCACACTCCCACCAAAAAAATAATGCGTCAAATTGCATATAGGTTAGTTCATTCCAGAGATATGGGCTTTGTTGTGGCTAGGATTAGAGTTGGCGTATCATGGCAGCTTTTCCAGCTACCAACGTCTTGTACTTGCACAACGATTTTTATCCAACTCAGGAAAGGAAAAGAGTACGCTTTCATAGAATAAAGATAAAAAAACTCTGACCTCATTTTATGAAAGATACTCTACCACACATTATGCAAATAATGTGAAGTACAATGCAAGCATGGGAAGACAATTAGTTTTGTACTGTGGAAAGAAAGGGAAGAAGTGGGCCGGGTTAACCAATTATACAGTCTGCCAGAAAAAAGCACAGGAAAGGGAGGGGAGCATGGATGAGAAAACGAGTTATAGGGAGAGGCTTGACCGTTGGGATTTGAGGGGGGTAGTGTTTTATTGCCACTATCAACATTTGTGACCTGTTTCCACAAAACAACAAATCCGTCTGGGACAGAATTAACGTGGCCTTTTTGTGATCCTAATAGCCGCCTTAAGGTGGATCCCGTAAAAAATCTTCAAATCTCTTGAAATGAACTTATACTTCTACGCACTTCTGAGTTGCTAACTATGATTGATATATACAGTTGCGGTGTTAATACACCTAGCACCTGTTAGATCAATATGATTTAACATGGCGATGAAAACAACAATATCAATGGTATGGCTGGTATGTGAGTTGCTGACTATGATGCTACATACGCTGAGTGTTAATCACCTAGCACTGTCATATCAATTCTTTAGAAATTATAAAGCCCTGGTATGACCCTATATGTTGAGGTGTTGACATGACGGCTACATATTACTGAGGTATTAATCCACCCTTGCACCTGCATCAATATCTTTAAACATGTCTGTAGAATTCACCAAAAGCATGTAGAAAAATGCTGACCATGTCTTTTTCAACATCTGTCAAAGAGCAGCCAGATGCACAGTAGTGATTGGGGTGGTGGTGGCATCGATCAGGGCTTGGAAAAATGTAGTTTCTTGGGAACACAATCAAAATTTCCCTCAAGATAGCACAATTTTATTCGATTGTTATGTTTTTCTATAAGGGTGCAAAATTTTTCTCCTTGAATTCCGGGTGTCGGGTTCATCTTCTACCCCAGACCCTTGCAATAAAGCTGTCCAATACAGCTTCGAGGGTCATTCATACACACACAACTTTATTTGATCAAAGGGGTGATATGCAAAGACCAAGTAAACTGGTGGTTAGTGTGTATGCCTTCAATCAATATTTCTCTGATGTATATTAACATTCTAATATCTTATTTTATGCGAAGGAAAATGGAAATAAAATATACCACATTTTACATAATAAAAGGGTTTTTATGGCAACAAAATTATTGTATTCATCTGCTTTTACAACCATGTTACATTGAAAGTAGTTGCACAGCTCATTTTGAAAGTATCCTGCAAAATAAATGAAATTTTTCATTGGTAGCTGATCTGTGAAGTACACACACATTATATTTTTATTTAATTTTTTACTTTTTTCATTCTTTTACAAATAATATTGACTGCTCATAAATGACCGAACTGATTTTAATATTTTATGTAAGTAAAGTTTCTTTTTTACTTGCCTCTAGTATATAAATATGTTAATGGATTTTATCATGGACTTTTAGCCATAAAAAGCAGAACTGACAATTATGTACGCTTCTCAGAAAGAATTTATTCCTACAAAACGTGGTAGTCCTTAAGTCAGAAACAGGTTGTTGCTCTTCTTATTACGTGTGCCATTAGCTGTTGGTGAGATCTGGGGCGCATTATGTGGACAGGCATTATTTTTTTTTTTTTTTTTTTAATTTTTTAGGTTTTTTCTTTTTTTAAAATTCTTTGGTTTCATGTTTAGATTGGTTTTCCTGTGAAAAAAATAAACAGTTGTTAGTAAGATTGGCATAAAATATTGATTTGCCCAAAAAAGAGCTCTAAATTATGTATTACATCAAAGAGGCACTACCTTAAAGGTGCTTGTGTCCGATTTATGTCTATTGTGTTCTTTCTTTAGATGAGAATCTGGCACTGAACATGCCCAATCAAGTACCGTGGGAAACAAACTTGGTTTTGTGGTAGAAGCAATAATGCAATATTGCAAACCTATTAACTTTGCTAATATTGATTGTTAACCATTAAAACTGTGTTTTTGTTTATATCTTGAGAATAAATGGATGTGAAGGGCTAAAAATTTAAGGACGACAATGAGAAAAATACGGCCTTTTTATCTGATATCAAAATCGATACTACTCCGGTTAAATCAGGGGGTCCCAAAGACGATCAAACATGCACCTTTAATTTATATTTCACAGTGCAAAGATGATGTTTGTTGGTGGTGCGGTGGTGGCGGCGGGGGCAGCATTGAAATGACGTTGTTTCCACAATACAATGCCTAGGGTCATTCAATACATGCACAAACTTAATTGATTAGTAAGGGGTGGCTATGCAGTGTGGTTAGCGTGTTTCTTCCGTCAATATATCGCTCTGATGATATGATAATTAGCATTCTAATATCTTAACATTTAAGGAGAAATGGACATGAGCCCACTTTTACAATAAGAAAAATTGTCTTTTCTTGAATATGCAACAAAATAAATGGAATTGATTATATCATCTGTTTATTCACCATGTTCACATGTACAGTTGTGCTTTCCATCATCTATTCACGCCCTATATCAGATATAGCAGCGTAAACAGGACTAATGTTCACCTCTATGCAGATGTTACACCACTCTATTTTTCTTATGACCTAAAATCCCCTAATACGAAATCAAATTGTGGTCAAAAATTGAACATTTAAAAAATTAAAAAAAGAAAAAACCTAAAAAATTAAAAAAAAAAAAAAAACTGAAATTGTCATGTTACACCTGTCACACGTGTTCCGATAAGTGTTTCAAAAAAGTCTTTTTTAGTGTCCGCTCACATCATGCACAGTTTAAAGCTTGTTTTGCCTTAATAATGAATGCTTATGAATATAAATTCTACTTAGGAGTTATGTTGGGTTCAAAATGGACCGGACAAGATGTTTGTAACCGGATGGAAAGGCAGCAATAAGGCTAAAGTGCATATTCTTGCTTTTCGCAGTCCCAGCCCAATCTGTTCTTAAAATGTGTCCCTGCTCATTACACAAGGGCGCATATCACAGGTAACGACATTTTTATCAGCCTCTATTATGCACTTATCGTTAAGTTTAAAACATGATAATATTGGATTTAATTTTTTTTTTTTTTTTTTTAAAGTTTCGGCAAGAGTTCTCTGATAGCATGTTCGCCATATTGCATACAATACTTACAATAATTCGAATGGATACAAAATTGCTAAAATAACTGAATACCTAGGTCCAATTGTAATAAATCGAGAAGATGTCAATGTTTAATTATACATGTTTTGCTAAAAACTTGTTTCAAACATAACAGATTTCCAGCCCTAGTAATGAAAGAAATTCCCCCTGTTACGTTCCTACCGCGCAGATTACGTTACTCCCTCCTGCTACGCTCTTGCAAATACGGCGTGATACATAAGTCGAAATACCACACCATGCTTTATTATGAGGTACTACCTGATAACGTATAGAGACTAGTCGGTGAAGCACATACTTTCATCAAGAACAGCACGACTAAGAAAAAGGCCCGACAGATACGTTACGACAGATACGTTACTTAACTGTTAACGTTAGGCAATATCCTAAAAATCGGATATATTTTTAAGTCACCCATGCATTGTTCCCTGTTCGAGAAATTAAAGTTTAACGATTTCAAATGATTTTCAGGAATTCCTAATTGTTGATAGTTCGGCATTTTGGAGACCAACTTGAACACTTTAACGAAAAATGGCCCCCACCCTAAGCGAATCAAAGTCTAACAAAGATATCATATTCAAATTGCTAATGCCAACATTCAGTCTGCCCATTCTGCTCGGAACTTAGAGTTTTCTTGATGAAAATATGACAATGGATGAACATGTAAAGAAAGTATGTCAGACTGCAATATTTCAAATACGTACATTATGCTCAATTCGAAAAATTTGTCAGATGATATGGCCACCAATTCTCCTTCATGCACTGTCAATCCGACTGGACATGGGAAATGCACTTATATGGAATTTAAATATTCCGATAAACACTTCAGCGGACACAAAAGGCAGCTGCTCGGGTATTGTCAAAAACCTCGCAAGTATGTCACATAACTCCAACTCTTATACAGCTTCATTGGTTACCCATCGTCAACGGAGTGTATCAAAACCTCTTGCCCACATGAAATCGCTAAAAGGACTTGCTCCATATTATATAAGCCAACTTCTCGCCCAGATTACCAAGCCGCTCTCTCAGATCTTCTGATAAACTTCTGCTAACGGGACTCCTAGAACTTCACCTCCCTTGGTGATAGGGGTTTTCTCATGTGACTCCTATAATTATGGAAACTTTTCCATGAAATCCCGTGGTTGTGTTTCTATAAATTGCTTTAAAAATCAGCTTAAGACACATGTGTTCCAGTCTGCATATGATATTTAATTTGTATTCATTTTTTGTACTTGATACCTTTGATTCCACTTCATGTATGTTCTAATGCATTTTATTTTGTTTCTACTATCACGTAGATTTAATTCCGGTACATGTAATTTCGTCCATTTGTTAACTTTTGCTTGTATGATCTAACTGTTTCAACGCCTCGGAATAGGCTGCCTAGATAGACGGCGCTTTATAATGCTTATTATTATTTATTATTTATTTTATATTAAAGGATTCCTAGGGACCCCCCCAATATAACCCTTTTCCTAAAGGATTGTTTAGATGAGATGAATCAACACATGTTAGAAGGCTTCAAAGGACATCAACAATTAAAGAAATTACAAACTGTAAGTAAAGAAAATTAGGGGAAAAAATTGTTTTAATTTCGCGTCAAAAGGCAAAAAGACACTAATTTGTTTCTGCATTTTCTACGGACATTGCTTCTGCTAGACTTGTGCTGATTGCTCTAATTGGTGAAGAAGAACTATTATATTTACCACATAAAGCACAAAACATTAAATGTCTCATGCCATTATATTTTTGTAGGGTTGATCATTTACCATAGGTTTCTTCAGTAAACCGATACATGATGTATATTAAATATTATGGATCCAATGGCCAACGATACTTTGCAAGATTTTTTAAAATAAATTATTTACTTTGTTTATGTCATTAGGTGTACGCATCATTATGAAACATCGAATCACAGGAACTCTAATAAGATTTTTCATTTTGGTCATGGGGCACTTCCGTTAGTGCATAAGGGGGGCTCTAGGGAACCCCATACCTAATTAAACGCCAAAAAAAAAACAGCGCGATTTGGATTTGAACATTTTTTGGCACCAATGCAAGCGCAACTAAAAGTTAGACAACAAATACAAAAAATTTATAACCAAATAATGGCGCGTTGTAAACAAATTTTTTCGCCAGGCTGAAAAACCTAAGTTGGGTTACTAGGAACCCCCCTTATGCAGTTAAGTGTTAAAAGTAAAAACAAAACCTAAAAACAACAAATAAGAACAAATTATTAATTTTAAAACACAAATATATTTTTACAGACAATTAGAAAACAAACCATTCTTTTGCAAATAATATTGACTGTGCTAAAATTATCAAACATGATTTTAATATTTTATGTAAGTAAAGTTCTTTTTAATTGCACTCTATATATACATGTGTAATGGATTTTAATTTAGCTCACTTACTTCAAGCCATAAAAGCAGAACTGAGCCATTATGTAACACTGCTCAGAACAGAATTCTATTCTACGAAATGTTGGTAGCTTTTAAGTCAGAAGACAGGTCGTTGCTCTGTCTTATTACGTATGACCAGTGTCCCATGACCTCGATTATAACACAAAAGGACCGAAAGTGAGAATTCTATATACCTTACCACATTCATGGAGGTTACTCTTATTATCGCAAAAATCACTCACAATGGGCAAGGATTTATCACAATAGAAACAATGGTGATAACCCATCAGCCCTTTTACACCAGACAGAACAACATCTGGCATCTTTAATGATGACATTTGGCGCTGACATTAAATCGAGACCTTGTTATGCAGTTCAAAGAAGGAATTAAACCCAACCTACACACAACAGTAAACATCTGATTGGTCTACAAAAACATGTACAGAATCAAGGAGGAGAGGAACCCAAAGCTAAATTCTGACATAGATATATTAAGCATATGCAACCTATACTTTGTACCAATATGTACCTATGCACAATGGACACAGTGAATGATGCAGAGGGGGGTGGGGGGGAGAGACCCAACCTCTACACAGACAATTGTTTAAGTTATTCACGTAATGCATCTCTACTTACCCCTAAATTAGCGAGTGATAACATACTAAAATTAATACCAGGCATTTACTTATAAATTCCATGCTTATACCCACACAACAAATCTAGGAGCGACCCAACCATCCATTCAGACGTTCACATCTAAATATATTTAAATATAATGTTTTTTTTTTTTAATTTTTCTTTTTTTATATTTATAAAGAATTTAATACCACTTAAAGCTTATAATAACTTAAAGCACACCCACATGACAATATTACTACAACAAGAGAGATTTTTAACAACCGGGTGGGTGGGTGGGTGGATTTTTGACACAACCTCCAGATAAATTGGTAATAGGCAAGTGAAGGAACAAAGTAACCGACGTGACGGACCAGAGCGACAACGTAACCTGATTGGCTAACGGGCACGCGACGGAACAAAGGGAGAGAGGCACAACAAAAGGACGGGTCCTGCCCAGATAAGGGTACACATATACTTGTGGGCCTCTCGCTTTGGACAAACAGTTTATATTGAAGCTTCGCAACAATATAAACCATTAGCTGTTTTGCTAGAGATTATGGGGCTCATTAGTGGACATGCAATCATCAAATAAATAATTGTTTAATGATGTTTCAGAGTGGGCCCTCATTTTTAAAAATCTCTTTGGTTTCATGTTTAGATTGTTTTCCTTTATATAACAGTTGTTAGTAGATTGCTAAAATATTTAATTAGCAAAATAGAGGTCCTTAAATTAGTATCAAAGTAGCCACGACCCTAACTCAGCCTTGACCTAACCTTCACACCATCAAACCTGATAGTTTGTACCATTAGAAACCTTGTATTTTTCTCATCTCATCTGCAAAATATTTGACTGCTTCTTTCCCGTTTCTGATGCTACAGGCTAAATATGGTTTGTTTACGGTACCGGAAAAAATAGTATGTACATCTCTATGGGCTATTGTATACATACACCCTCACATTAAAATGGTATGTCAGATCAAATGAAAATTTGGAATTAAGTATGTTGGTGGGTTGCCCTTTCCTAGGAAATCGAGAAAAATGTATGTTGTATTGGGTTGGGGTACCTTTAAATGGGCACCAGTTATCTTGAGCATTTTGTTATACAGGGCGATCAATAAAAACGCAACAAAAACTTCTCCCCCAATTTTGTGGTACTTGTTTAAAATTAACATCAAAATAATTATGCCATCTAAAGCCACATATCCCCCTCTTTCCAACGATAGGTAATTTGTTCATGTGCGGTCATGGATAACCAAGTAATCATTGTTTTTTTTCAGAATGGGACCAAGTGAGCTTGGGACCAATTTTCAAGTAATGCTAACACAAATCCTATTTAATTTCCCGTCACTTCTCACTTCATCATGCAAGTGAATGGGATTTGTATTGAAACTTGGTCCAAGCACACTTTGTCCCATTGTGCAATAATAGATTAATCGGTTCTCCATGACCAAACCTGAATAAATTACCTATCATTGGAAAGAGGAGATTTGTGGCTTTAAGATGGCACTAGTTAGTTTTGGTATAATTTTACAAAATTACCACAAAATTGGGAAGAAGTTTTTTTTTAAACTTGAATTTGTTTTTATTGATACGCACAGTATATTAAGAACAGATGTCCGCAATCACAAATGCACATTTACAGCCCAAAGTGTTGCTTATCCTCCATATCAGGCCAGAGCTTTTGAGACATTTTCTTAAGCCCATCAACAGCCTTTCAACCTCAGACCAGAGAATATGAGAAAGAAGGAGATTGCTCGATTTTGCAATCCGATTACCCCAGGATTACTCTCCTCATACATCTCATTGTTACAAACTTCAAGGTCCAAAGGCCACTCGATTGGACCTGAAGTAATGGGTTCAACCGCCTCAAGCTGGGCCGTTCTGGAAGGTTTCACAACCGGAAGTAATTGACACACTCCCACAAATAGCTTATTAAGTTTCCAGCTAAAAGATCTCTGCTGGCACTGAACTCCGCTGTTGTTCTTGAGACTATTTGTTATTATTTTAATCGTGGCGAAATACTTGAGGGAAATCAGTGAACTTTTTAACGAAAGAAATAGCAAAATCGACCTCTTTTCGGTAAGCTACATTGATTCAAGGTTTTTGGGGGTCAATAAACGATGTTATTATTTTTATCCTAATTTACGCAATATCCTGTTATTTCCTGAGAAATATGATATGATGAATTGATTGGATAAATGCTTTTCATACATCTCAACCATACTTTTGTGTCAGAAGTGTCCAAAGTGCCAAAATCTTTGAAAATTTGGGTCCAAGTTGTTTATAACGGATGCAGGCGAGTACGTTTCGTTACTGGTCACAACCATAGTCATGATAGTGTATAGACCCTGTGCAAATAACCAATTGAAAACTGGGTAAGTGGAATGTTCTGGGATTTAATGACAGGTGTATGTAAGGTTCTCCAGCAAGTGCAGTCTTTGTCATCGCTTGGATTTAAAGCCGATTGAGAATGAATAGGCGTTGAATCGTTTATCTTTTGAAGTAGCAGTGCGAACCATCTCCTTCGTTCTCATCTTCTCTGCTCAACCTACGTACACGCTCTTAACGTACGCGCTCATATTACAACAAGGTTTGCCATAATTCGCCCTTTAAGAGTGAAACAAACTACACACTTAGAAGCGACTTCATGTCAAGCAGATTATTTCACACAAATAGCGTCATCAAAAGCTCATTCCTCTCTTAGCAACCTTGAATGACTGCCCTGAAGATTTTTTTCTCCTAAGATTCCACTTACAGTTCGCTAAAGATCTACTTACTTTGAAGTGGATGGCAGCGAGTAGTTAGTAGCGCTTAGACATCACACAAGCTGTTTTTGTATTGTACAGATTTTGTTTGACCATCTCTTTGATTAGAGCAAAGTCTAATCACTCTATTCTTGACTTTGACCATTCTGTACAATGTAATGTTGGCTTGCCCTTTTTTAGCTGGGAGCGAGCTGATCACTGTATATACTGATTGGCATTATGTAAATGTAATGTTGACTTACTTGAATTGCGGGTGCTAAGTCCTGATCACTCTATTCTTTGCACTTATTGATAGGGTTAACCAAGAAAATTTTGAGTTGGAAATTTCTAACTAAAATTGTTTTCATCCATTGACCAGATCATTATTTTCCCTAAAAATGAAGGGGTCCCCCCTATCAATGTTCCTGTCCTGCAAAAATTGGCCGAGTTATGGACAAGTGTAGTTGCCAGAATTAGTTCAAAAAAATTTTTCTGTGTATACGGGCAATGTCAATGCCTTGCTGTACCAAAAATGTTTTATAGGCTTATTTTGACAACGGAGGCCATTTTACAAAAATGCGCTTTTTTTCCATAAACAGCTAGTTATATCAAACATGGTACATAAGTATCAAATCTTAGACATATGTTCTGTTTTTTCCCATTGTCTTTGATTCCTGTGTCCAAAATAGTGCTTGGGACGTTTAAACGTTTACGACGTTTCCACGCCACGGAAGTGTCCGCTAAACGTTTTAGAAAATTTAACTACATACCCGTTTTACACGTCAGCAAACCCTAATAAATTTTTTTCAGTATTATTTTAAAAATTGCTGCAGTCAAATTTTCCACCAAAAATTCCCACCCGCCGTCAGTGAAAAAGTAAAGTTAACAGTCCCAATGCTGTGTCTTCTAGAAATGGTTCCTCCGACTTTTACGGAAAAGCAAAATCCCCCTTTTTCCCGAGTTTCTGTGCGTGAGTGGGGTTGACTTCGGCATATTCCACCGCATTACACACGGCCCCAATTATGCGGTGCTTCAATACAGCGGGATCTACAAAAAAGGTAAAATGGCAGTCGTAATGGCGCTCCCCAGTATTCGTCGTTGGGATCTTTGGATATTCAACTGCTTTTTTTGGATTCAAACATAACATAGGTAAGAACAAACAACATTTTATGGTTTCAAGATGATACTTAAGATTGAATGCAAAGCCGGGTACCCCGAATTACGAACGATTTATGGCGCAAGAACATTGCATTTGCTGTGGAAGCGCCAAATTCGTCAGTCGTTAACTTGTTATGATCGTTTAAGCGTTTAAACGAACGGAAAAACAGACCGTGTAAACGGATAGGAAATTAAAACGGTAACTCCCCATCTCTAGTCCAAAACACAAATGTTTGTGATTTTCCATAGTGATTACAACAGTTAAGAATGAGTGTACGGTCACAACCTTTGTGAGTTTAGATTTTGAAGCCTGCCCTCGCCTGCTGGCATGTGGTCATTCCTACTTGACCATTAGTAATTGTGCCCTTGATTAGTTGGGAGCAGGGGCGTACGGGTCACCTGTCGGTGGGGGGGAAATTTCCTGGTGTAATGTGCCAGATTTTCCAGTTGAAGGTGTTTAAGTCAAGATTTCTGTGAGCACGGAACAAAAGGATGATTTACATTATTTTTGAAGGCGTTTTCTTCCGCAGGCAAAAGCTCTCTGGTGTGTCAATCTGCCCCCTCTCCACACCCCCACCTGTTACGCTACTGTTGGGAGCTTAGTCTAATCAGTTTACTTGACTTTGACCATTATGTACAATGTAAAGACCAAAAAAAGTACGCAGCCATGTCAAATACCCCATAAGTTACAAACCATTGGTCATGCACGAAAAACGTAATGATCTCATAGCCTGTTTTGTTCGGCAAATTTTGATGTCTTTCTTGCTCCATTGGTGGATCATATTGGCCACCACAATGTTCATTTTTATGAAAATGTGTCACTTTTCAAAGTGCAACTGAAGACATTATTACACGGTTACACTATAAACAACCATGCACATAGCTACACACATTCACAGGAAATGCGGTCTTTCACTGAATGCAATCAATATGGGCTATACCTTTTATTGCAACTTTAAAAATCTAGAGATTATCTTATAATGGGCATTGTGTTGGCAATATTGAACGCAATGGGACAAGAAGGGTATCAAATTTACGTAGAAAACAAACTATTGATATATTTGATGTTTTCGTGCAAAGACCCATGGTTTGTAACCGATGTGGGTATTAAGACATCTGCGTTACTTTTTTTTTGGTCTTTATATTGGGCACCTGGGTGCAGTGATCATCGCTAGCCTCATAAGCATAAGGTTGTGGGTTCGAGCCCTGCTGTTGCCAATGTGTTGTGCACTTGGGCAAGGCACTTTACCTCGCTTGCCTCTCTCCACCCCAGCGTATAAATGGGGTACCGGCATATGCTGGGAATGCAAACAGCCTCGCGTGTGGGAGGAGTGGCAACCCCCCACACATATATGAGGTAGTCCTTGGCCCAAACGCCATTGACAGAGAGATGGGCACTCCGCCTGCAGGCGCACCATTTGCATTTGCATGTTGACTTGCCCTTGATTTCTGGAGCTAGTGTCTGCTTCACTGTATACTAAAAGACATCTTCACAAAGTGACTTTGGAAAACAAAAATCAAATTGAGGTTTTGGGGGGATTCGGATTTCATTCTCACTATCTTTACTTATTAAAACACAAAATCAAGATCAAGTGTATTCACGTCATAAAATTCCAAGGAAAAATGCCGCACTGTTACCGAATTCTGCACTTCGCGAAGCTTCCAATTCGGCATCCATGCACCAGACAGAAAATCTCTGACCCTCCATCCTTTCTTACTTTTAAAAATTATTCTTACTAATTTATGCATTCTCTCATAAAATTCCGACCCACAAGACTGTACGAGGCCTATCACTGCCTTTAAAAGCTGGTAAACTGCACAGTGACTTTCCCAGTTTGTAATGCATTGTGGCATTAAACATGATGAATTGCACACTGTAACGTGCATTACAGTCGCTTGTACAACGGCACACACAGCCAACCTGAATTTCATGTATGAGTGAGCTACGCTATTTCTGTCACAGATCTTGGTTAAGAGTTGGTTTCGTTTTTGTTACCTATTTGTGGAGGCATTTTAAAAATTGTACAATATGATCGAGACTCGGAAAGACAAATTGTTTTTATTTTTCAGTCAGCTGAATTCTTTGCGTCCGCTTATTTTTTCATGGACCACTAGGCACGCTCAAGCTTTATTTTCATGCATCTACACAGCTGCCTTGATAGTCTCATTTAGTATTGCAAACGAGAATAAAACACAAATAGCAACGGCGACACACTTTTGACGACTAAGTTGGGAGTATTTATGCAACTAAATACATCCTGTGTCCATTTGGTGAATTTTCATTGCGGGCAATATGATTTTTCATCAAAATTAGTTTTACACATCTTTTATGGGAAATAAGCATCTAGAGGGCAGCTATAACATACAAATTACAACCTTTGTAGGGCCTATATGGCAAGATTCCCCGCATGGATTTATTCTGATTTTTGTGGAGGTAATAGGTCTTGCATGTCCCACTTTTCGGTTGTCAAAATTGTGTCGGCCATTGCTTAAATTGCTCTAAATAAGAGACCATTTGCATGGGGTCAAACAGCTTTTGTCTAATCGGATTCTGGCGTCATAACGCACGGACGTGCCGGAGAGCAAACCCTGGTATGAAACCCCTATTGCTTTTTGTTGTTCAACATCAGATATCATGAAACAACTCCTCTGCATTCCAAGTCGTGTGTTCTTCTGCTACAGCCAGACAGCCAAGTTTGGCTTATTTTAACCTTCTGGAAATAGTCCATTCCCCGTAAACTCTCACACTACGAAAATATTCTACTACAGCAAGGGATAGCAAAGTATAACTGATATTATTATTATTCCGATTCCGAGTGGTACAAAGAATCTTTGTATTTTACAGTTTCGGTAAAAGTCCCCCGGATGCAATACAATATTCTTTTTGTGGCCCGCCAGGGCCGCCCTATAGCTGGGCAGGACCACTTAGCAATCCGTTGTGCGTGTGTGTGTATGTGTGTGTGTGGTGTGTTTGTGTGTGTTCAAAAATTTGTTAAGTTTTTTCTTTTAATTGACCTCAATTGAAAAGCTTAACTTCAATTGGAACCAAACTTCTGTCATAGGTGCACAATGGGTCCCTCATATGTTGATGAGGTCAGCACATTGAAGAGGTCAAAGCCATTTGAGGTCAAGTTGAAAAAATGGGCTAAAAATGTAAAATTGATCTAAATTGAAAACTTGGAAGTTCAATTGGAACGCAACTGTGTCATAGGTGCCCATGCGATACCCTCATATGTTGATGAGATCAAAGGTCACCTGCGGTCAAAGTCATGGGGCGGCCCACAGCTTAGATTCTTTGAATATATCGGCGCGAAAGCCGAGACCGCGAAATTCTAGTTACTATGTATCGCATCTTGCATTTTTTAGCGTAGCACTACGCTAAAAAAAAATATTGTACTCGTCTTTGACTCGTACATATTTTTCTAGCTCGTGGCATCTAACTTGAATCATACTCAAAGCCATTCAATATTATATAAATCTTTTACAGGCAAGTGGTGAGGCTCGCTATCACAACTCCCAAATCACCTGTGTCATGTGTGAAATGCTTACTCCTACTTATTAATATGCGTCAAGGTCTAGCACTTATTGACCATGCGGAGGGATGAAGATTGGCCGTTAGATCACAGCCTTACTCAGCACTCCTCAGGATTTTTCAATTGCTCCCTTGTCGTATAGGTGTTGATTTCATTAGAATTTCCGAGGTCAAGTTTACCCTGCATTTATTGATCAATAACGTCATTAGTCCTGCAGCTATAATTATTTTATGAAGGGTTTTCAATTTGCAATTCAACTTCCCTTAAGGTGCTGTTATAGTCATGCAAAGGACTGTTGTTTGTCCGTATCTGTCTTAATTGTTCTGTTCCACAGATATAAAAGTTATACATATTTAGAAGGATTACTCATGGAAGTCCAAATTATCACATTTTTCCCCAAAATCGTATTTTTTAGAAAATCATAAAAAATGGTGATATTTCACCGCCTTTTTTTGTTCCCCTATAGATAACTATAGCAATTTTTGAAAAATGTGCCTTGTTCGTTTTGTATTCGCCGAGTCCCTAGTTCTAGGGTCGGTATTTCCCCTTATTTTCAAATTCTGCCTATTTATCAATTATTTGCCAAAAATTTTACAAACCGCATGTTTCAATTTGGAACAAAGCCAAGATTGTTTAAAGGTTGACATAAATCAGATTTTGGGGCGATTTTTAACCAAAATGAAAAACTAAAAAATCCGACCCTAGATTTTGATATGCTCTATAACGATTCATTTCATGTCTCTACCGTTGCTGCTATGGATTTCGAGTAACTGGAACCGAAAATCACGAATTATCGGCTCGCAAGTGACTAGGACAGAGAAAATCCATTTTTGTCAAATATGTCCTGTTTCGCTACCAAATATAGCCTTATTCCAAACCACAAGCGTTTCATCTCTTATTCTTCACACTGCTTCTGCACAAGGTCAAATTGCTTCATCTGGATACTATGATCAAATCACGTTTATGAGGCTCAATCGTGAATTAAAATCCCATTCTGTTTTTCAAAGCACTCACGTGGCAACCATTTACAATTGCATACAAGTTAAACCATGGGTTATGCGTCCTATCGAATAGATGCATCAAGGCTTTTCTGATGCGCTCATTAGTTCGCGCGCGCCGAATAGTACAGACGCGTATTGCGCAATACGCGAATTCCTCCCTTTTGCAGTGCACCATGTGATTGTTTTGTGGTCAAAAATGCGTAACATTAAAAGTTAAAATGAACAAAATATGCGGAAAAATAAAGATATATAGATTCTGTTAAAATATATGGAGAGAAAACATGTTAAGGTCGTTAAACATGCAAAAAACTAAAAATTGGCCCATTTGACTAAGTTCCTGCCTTCAAGCCACCTTAACCGACTTATCTACCAGTATTTTGTCACATCCACCAAAGCGAAGTTGTTTAAGTCTGAAGACGTAATTTCCACTTAACCTATTTTAACAATAAAGGCAGGAGTATTTTTTTATTTTTCATAGGTAACTGATAGACGACTTATATTTGATATATTTCTTTGCTTTTTCGTGGGCTGTTACCTTTGTGTTTTTGTTCTTTTATTGTCTTCCATGGGTATGTGGAAGGCAACTGGTTTCCATTTTTGCAGTCCCATTTTTTTATACTCCACCCTGCTTGTATCATGTCCCCAAGTCTTATTGTTGGTATACGCCCCTTTGTGTTGGCAAAGGGGGACTAAAGAAATGCACCTGCATCCGTGTGCGTGTGTGTGTGGTGTGTGTCCCACGCAATATCTCTGATCTACGCAAGTGTGGGTTCCATCTTCGCAACATAGATGGGCTATTCAATGTCAACACTCGAGATGTGCACCGCAGCATGTCATGGAGTTTTCTAGTTTTTAGGTGTGATGATAGATATTGAATGAGAAAGGACAATCCTGAAATTTGAGCTTCATACCGCCTTTTCTTTTTCCTCAGGAAGCATTCAAAATTTAGGGGGGTCCCATCAAAATGCTGTGCGATGCAAAAGACACTTTTGAGAGGACCATAAACTGAAGGGAACCCTCCCTAACTTTGATAATCACTATCTGGTGAATTTTGTGGGTTTAGCATTCCAATCTGATCAAACTGTGAATAGCTCCTTTACTTTTAAGTTATTTGGGTGTCAAAATGCATTTTTTTCATCGGGGCCAGTTTTGGGGTCAGAACTCCGTGCACAATATTTTTAAATCAATTTCTTGTTATCGAGTCACACTGCAGACTCTACTGAGTACAATATAGTACATTAGGTAGTAATAAGTGAGTTACAGCCTATTGACAAACCTAATTTGCTTTTGACATATATTGCCCCCCTGAAAACTCAATGTTGACATAACGACTCACCCTCTACTTCAATATGTTGAAGGATACATCATCAAAGAACTATTCTTGAGAATCAAGCTGGTGTTTTGATGTCTTCATTGTTTTCAGCACAAAACACTTTTGCTGATATCCTCTAGAATGTATATGGTGATATACACGGTGCAT
>JAMKCH010012190.1:0-27690 GCA_023653785.1 Ophioderma brevispina
GAGTGAGTGAGTGAGTGAGTGAGTGAGTGAGTGATCGCGTGAGTGAGTGAGTGAGTGTGTGTGAGAGAGAGTTTATGTTTGTGTTCTGGACGGAGTTTCGTTTTTTAGGTTTTCCTTTATTTTTAATATCACATGTATTGTCATTTTTAAATGCTTGATGTGCAATATCCCAGCTTGGCTGGTTTTTTTTAAGTCAAATTTTTGTATTAGTATTATTTAATATGATATTGTTTTTACTTATGTGTGTTATATATTGTATTGTATGACTTTTGATGTATTATGTTTGACCCCTGGGCACCCCTGAAAAACAGTGCTATCACTGAAGGGGTTTCCCCAGGCAAAAGAAGAACTAATAAATAAATAAATAACATCATGCATGTATGATTGAAAGAACAAAATGTCATATGTCACGATTTTAATATTTTGATTAAAAACAGTGGAAACTAAGATATAATTTGCCCGACAGCGTCATAAAATTTCTGCTGAGTGTAATAATCTCGTTACAGAAAATAAACACAAACGTATTTTTAGAAGTTTACAAATGAAGCCATTAAGGGGACAGTACACCATAAAATAAAAAATCTACATTTTGCATCCTATTTTGATCCCATGTTAGGTCATTAGTACCTGGGTGAAGAATATTCGAAAAATAAAAGGTCAAAGTCAAAGGTCACCTCATTCGCATAATAATGGGCGGCCATCTTGGATTTGGGGGTTGTAAATCCCAGGGTTTTTCTCCGTAACCAAATGTAGTAGGGGATTGAAATTTGGATATGGTGTTCTACTATAGATACTGCAGTGCGCTACAGGGCCCTTTTTTGAGATTTTATAATGTAAATCACAATTTTTATGCATCAAATATCAATTTTGTGTAATTTTTATCATATGTTTGGAGACTTTTGAATTTTAAATATTATTTTTTCAATAATAAGGTACAAATGTCAAAAAAGGGCTCTGTAGCGCACTAAAGAATGTTATGATTTATAAACACTGAAAGTTTGAGCTTTCTAGCACTTTCCGTTGCTGAGAAAAAAACCGGGAAAGTTGTAAAACAGCGCATTCAGGATATCGCTTTTATGGTCTAGAAACACTTAATTTGCATATTATGCATATTATTTTATATAAATGCAATTTTGAGAGCAGATTTAGAAAGTACATGGATTTTTCAAAAAAATGATACCACTTGCAGACTTTAGCTATGTTCCATTAAGAAGTTACGGAATTTTAAAAGGAAAATGATTAAAATAGCTGGGTGAAAAACAATAAAAAACAAAAGAAATTTTTATTGTTTTGAGGCAAGCTTTTAAATCAGTCGGCGAACTAGAATTGGCGATAACTTTCGAACCGAATGTCCGATTTGAATGGGATAAAAAGTATTTCGAAGAGCAAAATGTGCTCTTTAATTTAAGAAAAAGTCTTAAAATGGCACTTCAAGGTGACTCAGGGTACACTCTCCTTAATGCTTCCAGCATAGAAAGCACTTTAAATCAGAATTTTCTGAACGTACATTAGCCAATTCATCAGTCTGTACAGATACATGTATTACATAAACAAAAACATTGACCAATGACCATAATCTTAAAGCAATACAGTATTAGCACATTTTTTTGAAGAGCACCCCCAATTTTTCAAAAAATTGAGATTTTTACACGGTTGCATTGGTAACTGGCTGGTAAACTATACCTGTGAATGGTTAAGCTCGAAAATGTCTGTGTGTCACAAACGAAGGAATTTTGTAATTAGATTAACGGGCCTTCCAATGTGAAATAGCCGGGAAATAGCGTCAAGTACGTGTCTACGCTCATCCATTAGTTGTTTTATTGGTTCAGTCAAGTCAAGTTAGAGGTTATCTTCTCGAGGTGGCACTATTTCATCATGGACGGACATAAACGTAGCATTTCCAGCTCTGCCGTTAAGTCCAATTATCTGGGATCCCAATTCTAATTACAAAATCGCTTATTTTATGATAAATACGCATTTCTTACTATTCTCGTTCGCAGGTATAGTTTCCTAGACAATTACCAACGTAACTGTGCCAAAATATCAAATTTTGAAAATTGGGGGCGCTCTTCAAAAAATGTGCCATTATTGCTTTAATAATGAAAACAGCTACAATATTATTATAAAATCAGTGAATATTGGTGATAACAGTCCTTGGACAGATCGATTCTGTATGATGCATGAGTCCTGTGTGATTTAACAGTGTGATAGTGTTAGGCTGTTTAGCCTATACCAGATTTAGTCCAGGCTACAGACTCATTGATAAATAATATCAACCTTGTTTTATTAGATATATAATGTTTTTCAACGGTTTCTTGAATTTTTGCGTTTCTTGGAAATTGCTCAAGGTTTTTCGTCTGGCACCCACCGGTTTCAGAATCGGCAGGAAAAACTGGTCTACAAACCGTTGAAAACAATATTAATATAACAAGGTCACATAGTCTGTAGCCGGACTAATTACTTCCATATAGACTCAAACCATGCTTGGGCATTGATTATCGCCAAAGCAGGAAAACCTCCTATGTACATTTGACCTTTGTAATCAACAACTTCTATATGAAAATGGCGCCAAATTCAAAACCTCCTATGTATGTGCAAAATTTCATTCCTCATTAGAACTGTCTGCAACTAAAAACAATATGCTTAGTAAATTATATGATTATGATCTTTTGGTAAAGCAAAGTATCTTCTATGAAGTAATTGCATTAGTATAGTTTTAATCCTGATTTTAATAAATTTGAATTCAAAGTGAACTTGTGTTAAAAAGATTAAACTTGTAATCTCAACACAAAACTGGACGTACCTCAAATTTTCGGTTGAAACTCCAACCTTCTTCAGGAGAATGCAACTAGATCAGAGGACAGTGACCTTTCGGACACTTGACCTCAAAATCGAGTTGTAAACACTTGGCAATTTGTGGCGGCCCCCATGAATTCTACCAACACAGATGAACTTTCATGTTAATATTCAAAGTGAACTTATAGGGCATTTTGATGTTGGCAGTAAATATGCACATAGGCGCTTTTGAAAGTAGGGCTCATTTTCACATATGAGCTTTTGATTTCAAAAATCAAATGCACACATTCTGCCCAGCGACGAGATATATATCTTGCGTAAGCTGATAAAATTACATTAAATGGCCTAAATCCAATGGCTGCCTTGTGTCATATTTCTAGGGTTATTTTTGACATATGTAATAGCTAATGGCAATTGTCAATAGAAATTGATACATTGGTGATTTAACTTTATATTCTAAGTAATTTAAACATAATTTGACCATCTAGAAATAGTCGATGGTTAGTTATAAAATGGCAGACTTTGGATTTAGGCCCTTTTGGAAATAAACTCAAAATTTAATTATGTTATTATTTATTATATAGAGATTGGAGGTTAAAATCACAATTCTGTTCCAAAAGGTATAACAAATTCATTGTCATAAATATTACAGTGATGTATAATGATTAAAGCATTGAAACTCGTCAGAATTTCTGTAAATGATTTTTACACAGAGAAGCCATTGGATTTAGGCCCTTTTGAAAATCAACTCTTCGTATCTTGATTTTTAATACTATAGCTACTATTTTTTGAGCTGCGAAGCAAGCTCCTACAAATCGCCCGGAAACTCTGTTAGTGTGTTCGTTCGTTCGTTCGTTCGTCCGTCCGTTCGTTACGGTAACATTAAAATGATGTATCCATTGATGCTCAGTTTACACTGTCCTGGTAATTTATTTCCAATCGGCACGAACACGCTTATTTTATTACCAATACAAAAAAAAAAAATAGCGAGTTGGTGGACGCCGTTTCGGACCTACCAAGGTCAAAGTCCGTAATTAATACCCGCGGTATTAGTAAAAAATATTAGAACTATGCAATATTACTGTGATATGTGATAAAAGCCCCGGATGAAAATATCACACTCACTCGTCGTATCATTTCATACCCGCCATTATTGGAAAATTGATTCTATTTTATCTTAGCAACGGTAAACTTTCTGAACAAAATACATACCTGACGATGTTCTTGGATGTGTAAGGATCATTTTATAACCGAGGGCCCCCAGGCGAAATCGTCGACAAAGTGCTTTTTTCATGCTGTTATGTTTACGTAATGCTGGACGAATGTCAGTCACATCAACAAATTCTTTACTCGACCGATATCAACTCGACGGTCATCCAACTCGACGGACAACCAAGTCGACCGCCATACCAGCTCGACCGATAACCAACTCGACCGTCAAATGCCAACTCGACCGTCGCGTGAAGTACCAACTCGACCGATCGCGTGCCAACTCGACCGTTGTAATGTATTTAATCTTGATTAAAGATATGCAGTTTTTTAATTAAGAATTAGTCGATTCATATTTAAATGTCATCTTTAGGCCTATAAAATCTCGAATTTAAAAGGGCCAGAGAAGATTTTAAGGATGCATTTTTTTTCTAAATTTGTTGGTGTTTTGTTCAGCTTAAAAAAGCCGACTCATAGATTTCGATATATATATTTTAGATTACTATTTTAATTACTGCACTGTGTAGTAATTATAAATAGTAATCTAAAATGTTTTATTCCAAAGTTAGAGATGAATGTAATGTATGGTTCACGGGAATGGATAGTAGGGGCAAGATAGCAACCAGCGATTGGATAGCACTACAATTACAGAGTATGCAAGTTTCGCCGCCTCGTCGAAGTTTCCTGGACCCTGGTATGTATAGAGATTAGTGAGAGCAACTATGCGATAGGATAGTTGAAGTTAGTTGAACTATCGCAGAAATGAGCAATTGGAGAGCATACACAATAATGCATTCGGGTGTGCACCACTATTAATCCCGGGAAACCTGATGCCGTCGATTTGTCATTGTTCGAAACATTTGCATGTAGGTGCGATCGATCACGATCAAAGACTGATCAACACGATACTGAATTATTCTGGTCGACTGGTTCTGACCTATTCATGTTTCAACCAAAGAGGACAATGATACAGAGATTGCCTTACGTTGCTAATGATCCGTACCTGAGATTAATATTTATGGTATATTCTTTTTAGTCCGTACATCGTTTTTAAAAGCTGTTTTATTCCACAACAGACGGCCAATTCACTCACGAGATACCTCGACGAGATGTACATATTAGATTTTTAGATATAGATTTAGATTTCATATAACATTTGATTAAAGGCTGACTCAGAGATTTGTAATATATTATTTTTGTGAGGTGATTAAAAATAACTTATCATCTAGAACTAAAGATAGTCACCTAAAACGCTTAATTCCAAAGTTAGAGATGAATCGGATACCGTGTATAACAAAAATTCCGGTCGAGTTGGCATTAGACGGTCGAGTTGGTTATCCGTTGAGCTGGTATGACTAGTAAAAGGAACTTCTACCGTGATGAACGTTTTTATTTTAGTCTAGGCGAGGGGTGAAAATAATGTTCAGATTATGATAAAAGCATGAAACTTGGCACAATATCGAAACAACATTCTAAACATTTTCAGGGGTGGAGCCAACATTAACTCTCTATAAGTATACCAACGGTTGCTAGGCAACGTATTTTCCTCCTTAGCAACCTGTACATAGGATGACTATGGACCAATTAATATTCAATGACTAAAGTAATTGTATTGTTTACAACTTCAAATTTCCTATCAACATTATTTTGAAGCACTGCCAACAACACAAGAACCAATTTCAGTTGCTAGGCAACTTATTTTCAATTAGCAACAGTAAAAATTGCCTGTTTGACCACGATTTCGTATGAAATACAATCATACGTTATTATAAAAAAAACCATGTGATAGGTAATGCACGTCGTATATTATCAGCTGCTAACACCCATAGTTCCATGGTTGTTCCACCATCTGAGCAAGTCCAATCTTTGCTTTGACTATTTTTGAGGCAATAACACTGAGTAGTGACCGAATGCCCATATTGTCTTATCTATTTTTTTTTAATTATTATTTATGTCAAGGCTACTCTAGGCATTAACGCAGTTATCTATTAGTAACCTGACGGATTGGCGCAAGATAGCGATTAACCTTCCCTTTGAAGCTCTAGTCCTGGTTTGATGCTACCTGAGCAGAAAGGGCATCCATAAGCCTACAGAGAATTGGAGAAATGATCTTCTTTGGGAGGGCCAAGTTGGACCTTGGGACTTTCACAGCAGGTCATGAGACCACTGAGGCGCTTAATGCGAGGATCAAAAAAAACTGAAAGTCAGCTCAGATATATCCTTATATCTAGCACTTTTGTTTATTTAATGTATAGTTAATTATTTGTATAGTTTTGGTGATGGAAGATGTGATAATGGTCAACTAACCTTTCTAAACCCCCTAGCCTGCATACTTCACCAAATTACCGGGTCCCAGCCTGAACTACCCTGCGCCCTGCATACGTCAAAATGGCACCGTTCACGATTCACTATACCCAGGTGACTGGTCTAAATGTGTCCTTTGGACAATCTGACACCAAAGAACATTTGACACATCCCACTGATAGAAAGTAAATCCAAAGTTTAGATCTATGTTTTTCCCATTGGCATAGACAGAGGGAACATTGTCTGTGGCCCCGAAATATTTGATTTTCGTCTTTTGAGATGAGCCCGTCCGGTTCACTTGAAAAATTGAAGGTTCGTGGCGCTTGCAGTCGATTGCCTTGGAAGTATAGGTTCAAAGTTGATGGTCAGGCGTGCGACAACCTCCCGACAAGTAAATTTTACAAAATGTAGATTAGCCCTGGAGACATTTTAAAAAATCATAGTAACCAAATTTTCAGGGTGCTTTGCCCCCCTGGACCCCAACCAGGGCCCTAACACCGATGCCCCTACCAACGTACACCATGTCGCCTTCTGCCACCTGTCCACCGCTTCTTCTTCCAAACCAACATCTGAATCATGTCTTCAGTCCTTTTCATATCATTAACTTCACACCACACTTCGCTCTCTCTCGGCCATCCTTTCCTCAAATCCCATGTCTCACCCCATAGAGCATCACTGACCTTACTGAACTTATACACCATTTCGTTCGTCTTCAAAGGACATTTTTTTCCCGTTTTGCAACTAACATTCCATATACTTCACCCCCACCTTACTCTAGCTGTCAAGCTGCCTCGCATCCACCATTTACAATTTACTTTACCCTATACCCAATTCTTCACCGATCCACCTCATCACACATTTCCCCCACCTCTTCCACCAACTCTCGAGCTCTTTTCTCTCATCTTATGCACAACCACATCCTAGCCAAGGCTTGGGGTCACCCTCTTCCTCTTTGTACATCTCCCATGAATCTATTTCCCAAACTCACCTAACAATTACACCTCTTATGCATATACCCCATGGGCCTACTTACTCACTGACACAATCCGTCCACTTCCCACCCACTACACCATCAATTTCTTTCTTAGATCAACCTTCAAGCCCTTACTCTCAAAGCCTTCTTCCATTTCTAAACATTCCTTCAGTCCCTCATTGTCGCACGCATCAAACCAAATCATCACATTAACATCTTGCTCATCAAACCTTCTCCTGCACCCACTCTCCACAACCACATCAATTTCCCATTGCAATATCACGGCGCCAGTACGGGAACCGCACGTACAACCCACCTTCCCCTCAAACTCTCAGAAACTCAGACCCATTCGAACTCTTGTCTTCGCTTCCTTCATACAAACATCACCGCTCTAAACCATTGGCTCTGGCTAGCCTCTCGTCTCCATCTCCCCCTACTCCATCACTTTCCTTCCCAGGACTATGAATGCGTTCTCCAAAATTCACAGGTTATCAACTCAATAGCTGAAATCCTCCATGTAATTGAAAGTGCAAAGCGCTTAAACCATGCTACTTAAAGTTGTAAAAATATCTAAGCGGATCGCAAATACACTGAATAACTTCTAAGCGGATTTTCACAAGCAGCAGTATATCGGAGACGACATACCGCCCATACCTATAGCAGCAAAAATGCCTGTGTTTGTGTGTGTGTGTGTTCTTTTTGTGTTCCAAACTGGAAACCACAAGAGACCTCCATAAAGCCCCATATTCAAGTAGATTTCCGCATGCACCATGTGCACATGACTCCGGATCAAGGAGCTTAAATTTCTAGCGAAATTAAAATGCAGGAGACCTTATTGCCATTGAAGCAAAATATCCCACAAGATGCAGCATCAACACTTGTACACAGAACATTGTGGATTAGTCGACAGGAGCGAGGAACCTTCAGTGAACAACATCAAAGACATCGCATTAGGGAGCTGATATCCTGCATTGAGGAGAGCAGACAAGTTGAAGACACAAGGTGTTTCGGTTGCTGATCTACAAGCTGTTAACAGAGTGGCTGGAATAGCTTGTTGTTGTACTACTTTTTACTTCAGATTAAATAGTACGCAACCTCAAAGACCAGGGTCCGTCCGCGAAACTCAATCGTAAATGTACGTGCATAATGTCATCTGGTGGACCGATTATCCAAAACTGTGACACTATAAAGGTCTACTTATGTAGGACATACGCATATAGTATAGACGTATGGTTACTATGAGTTTCGCGAACGACCCCAGATCCTCCATGCATCTCCCAGGTAGAGAAGCTATTTACGTAAAAGAGAGATGTGTTCAATGGCATATGAGGATGGGCCTATAGGCCACTGTTCGCGACAAGGAGTATGAACTGATCAAGAATAGCAGAGTGTCATGAGACCCAAATTGCTGATAGGAACCGACATGACTTTTTACACAGTGCTTCGTCTGGTTTGTGACTGCTTGACTAGATCAGCCAAGTGGCAATCATTGCGCTGATGCCACAGTCATTTTGTCAAGAATCATCACTGGGTCAAATATTAAAATTAAACCCGAACACATGCCTTAGCCAACCATTGGCTCACCATTGCTCAGCGGCTTGGTTCAACTGCATGAAAGGCACTGGGACTAGGGTAAGTACCCCAAGTGTCACAGCAAAGACCGCGAAATGCCTGCAGCAGCCAGTTTTCTTGGAACTTAAAAGGTCTTCGCGTTAATCATTGAACGCGCCGTTGCTTGATAGTCGGTTTTTGGTCTTAGGTGTGTCTACCTAATATCATGATCGTACGATTGATATAATTACTTTTATTAATGAATAGTATGCCGATATTATTTTCAAGATTGCGACAGTCTGGCCTCCCATAAAGGTCACTTTTATCACTGCAGCGGCAGACAATTATTGACCACAATCCACTACATCCATACACTGGTGTCATTTCATGTACAAGTTCGTCCTTGATCCAACATGTTACATCGCGGTGGGTAACCTCGACTGGAGTGATACTCCCACCGTAGTGCACCCATTCTATGACACCTTTGAAAGGACAAATGAGGGAAGGCGACTTTCCAATCCTCACAATGAAATAAAGCCTACAGGTCTGCCATCAAACCATGCTAGTTGATAGCAGAACCAGATATCCTACCACCCACCAATGCCAGGCTAAGATGTCTCAATCCTATTTATTTGTTGATGTAAATCTGTTGGTTGATGTTTACAATCTAATAATATAATGTGTATTTTTAACTGCGCGACCCTATCCCGTAAAGGTGCTCAAGCGCTGTGCGCAGCCATGAAAGGCGCTCAGGCCACATCAGTATACCATAATACAAACACGATTTATGCCGAAGCCAATTTTAGAGTAGGAGGAAACCGGATTACCCGGAGAAAAACCTGCGGGAACGAGTCAAGGATCGAGAAACCAATTCACATAAAGCCATCGAAAACTAGCCTGCCGGATTTACCCAGGACTCATTTGATTAAAGCGAGGGAAGCCTACGCTGCGCCAACCCGTTCCAACGGTTAGCATATTTTTGTTATAATGATTGAAACATTTATTCATTTATAAATGTATTATTATTTGAACATGCATGTGTTGTTGTAGTGTATTTAAGGGAAATGTCAGATTTTGGTGGCCATTTTTGACGCCATTTGATTGAAACATGTGAATGACACGAAACGGGCACATATGTATACTTTTGATCAGGAATATTCATTCCCTCAGAAATGGTTGTTATAGCGTTTAATGTTGCTGTGTATTTCCAAGGAAATATTGTATTCTGTCGCCATTTAAGTCGCCATCTTAAATGGGGCCCTTTTTATTTTATTTGGGAATTGCCAGATTGTATTGGGGGTCATCTAGAGAAGTTACAAAATTGATTTAGTTTAGTTCTGGGGGAGTAACAAAGGATTGTGGTATCCAATCCAGCAAGTGCAGCTCCAAAAATGCCTGTTGCTAGGGTCATTTTGTTACTAGAAACCGTTGCTAAGGAAAGTGTTGTAATATTTTGGCTCTACCCCTGAAAATGATCAGTATGGGGTGAAGATAAGTGTGCCAAGTCTTATGCTTTTATCATTTCCTGAGGAATAGTTGCTGTATTGTGCACCCCCTCGCCTAGACTATTTGGGCGTACTCGCATCACGGTAGAAGCACGTCCGTATACAATAACCTGTTGCAGTGCAAATGACTAGGCCCTCCGAAGAAAAAAAGTTTCGCAAATATTCGAGCTAATAAATTTGTTTCATGCTTATCCTCGCTCGTAAGACAAGGAACCCACTTACCTGAGAATGTTTTTTTAATTTATATAAATGCATAAAATTCATGATTAGTAATTCTGCGATACAAAATTCTGGGAAAATCCTTCCACATATAAATTGTATAGTTCCACATAACCTGACGACAACGCGCTGCAGCGGCAATACTAGCGCCATAACCCACATAGGAAAGCAAATTGTAGATCTATATTTTGTTTATTTCTAAGGCCGTTTTTGCAATCACTGTCGGATGAGGATTTGTATTATAAGGACTTAAGCAACAACTTGGGTTCAGTAATTTTATCTCATGTATTGTGAATTCGGTAAATCTGCTGCGTCACGTTTTTTAAGTACACTCTTCTGAAAACCTAAAATAGAGCGGCCATAACGAAAACGTCTTTCCGATTAAAAAATGCGTCTGATTGCTCGTATATTTAGGGTTGCATTCGAACTAGGTAATGACGGTTGACTTGGTTGTCCGTCGATTTGGTATCGGGTCGAGTTTGCAATTCGTCGAAGTGACTGGCTACCTGAGGTGGACCACTCGGTGACAGTGTTTTCTTGGGCCATCACTTTTGCAACCACTAAAAAACTCCGCTATAGGTATGGTCTCAGGGGTCTGCAGCTTTTTTTTTTTAATTCCAGCCCCTTTTTAAGTTTTTGTGTTTAGTGATAAATTGAAATAGTAAACTTTATGAGAGTTTACGGTATTTCGGTTTGTATTTTTTTACAACACATCTCCACAAAGTAAAACAAAGATTCAGTATAAGTTTTAACAACAAAAAGAGCCCTCCTAGCCGTGCACGTCGGCTACATCATTTCCATAATCCTTAGTTTAAGCAAACGCCGGCCCCGGTCAGTTTCATTGGACTGGGAGACCAAAAGGCCCCAGATAGGGACAAACTCTACTTTTTAAGGTTTGTCACTAATGCCTATCTTTAGTGACATGTTTTTATTTGAACTACGCAACACCCTGCCTGTTAAAGTTTTTAACTACAAGACAATTTGTTTTAACAGTTTTCACTTCTTTTTTTCTGTCTTGACGAGATACTAAGGGAACTCACGTGCACCAACTTCCATTGTATAAAATTTCTTTCATTTGTTTTCCTTTTTTCAAAATAGGAGCTAAACGATTACCAATAGAACTGAAACGTATTAATAAAAAGATCTGATATTTTAATTAGATGTTTAGGGGTTTTAATTTTTTTGGCCACTTAATATTGATTGCGATTGAAAATGTAACAATCATGTTACGATATGTTATAGAAGCTAAACGATTACAAATAGAAACTGACAAAAAAAAAAAAAAAAAAAAAAAGAAAAAAAAAAAAAAAAAAATAAAAAAAACAAAAAAAAAAAAAAAAACTCTATTAATATTAAAACTGATTTAAAAATATAGTTTAGGTGTTTTCATAAATTAAAAAATGCACTTAATATTTTTAAACAAAAAAACAAAAAAACCGAAAAAGAAAACCAAAATTCAAAAAACAAAAAATATTATATTATGAAATATATAGATATATATATATATAGATAGATATCTATATATATATTATATATATATATATATATGATATATATATTTATTTCAGGACTCGTCTGCCTGGGATAGAATACTGTGTTTTTCTATTCAGAAAACGAGTCTGGTGGGCCCAGGTACTGATGAAGAGACCCAGCATTTCTTGGATGTTTCTAATTGGACTCTTATTTTGCTATGTTCAAGATATATCCCGACATAGCGTTAAACTTTTGGCCTTGGCCTTTTTACGGCATGGGACTACACCCGACTTGGTAAATTGATTATGTAACTTACAATACATGCCGACGTAGCCCTTCGAACTTTGTACTGAAAATTTTATGTTTAGCTACGACTCAAGTACTTTCCTCTACCAGGTGGTACTGTTACCTTGTCAGCAGAACCGTCAGAATTTGAACTCCACCAGTATTTTTCCGCCTACGGTGCTTCTCAAGATTTCAGCTTCGGCGATACCTAGCTTGTGTCCGAGTGTGCGGCAGATGCGCGTCAGTACGCGTAATACACGAGCGTTTACAAACGCATCTCTAAGCTGTTGACTTGGAAACGCTTTTGTTCATCCAGGCATTACTGCATCATTTCATCTCAGGACTCGTATGCATGGGATAGAAACTGTTTGTTTTTCTATTCAGAAAACAGTTCTTGGTGGGCCCCCCCAGGCACTGATGAAGAGCCCATCATTCTTGGATGTTTTCACTGACTTATTTGATAGGTTAAAGGTTATATCCGACATTAGCGTGAAAAACTTTGCCTTTGTAGCTTTTTGACCGGCATGAAAATCAACCCGACTTTGTCAACTTGATTATATTATATTATATATATATATCTATTAGTTATGTTAATAATTAACAAATAAGGAAAGTGAAATATGAAGAAATAGGAAAGAGAAAGAAAAGTTGCTTTATTGGCGTTTTAACAAATTGACTTGTACTCTTAAGGGGAGGGATGGTAGTGACTCTTGCTTTTTAGACAACATTCATCTCTCTCCATTAGAAAGAATGGAAGTCCTGAAACGAAATGCAGCAAATTGTTGGCTAAAATTATGGACGACAAACGCCGGTCTGTTAATTTAGATGTCGGATTGCTCCTGAAACCCAAGAGCCCCACGTTTTTTCATTCCCCAAGATTCGGTACCGTACAGCTCAACGCTGCAATGTGGGTTTTTTGCAGTAGGGACAGATGAGCCATTCGTGCGGCAAATTCTTGAAACCGGCTGCTTCAAATATCGTCTTGATTGAGGCAGAAATTTAGAATAATTAGTAAAACAGTCCTTTTAAAGACTACAAATGTACAAACGAGATGTCTATGTGTGCTTATTGGGTTTTAAAAGAGTATAAGAATACAGATTTGCGAAATTAGCGAAAGTAAACTTAGATATGATGATGCTGATAATGTTATTGTCGGTGTGGGTTCCCGTATCCAGGATGTAGTCCCTTCGGTACGTGTTACGGTAGTAAAAAAATACCAGTGAATTCTATTCTAACTTTTGATACCAAAGGGATACAGACTTATTGCTTGTGATGTTCCCCTTTCCTTGTGTACAATTTTGGTGTATTGTAGTAATTTTACGAAAGGATTTAATCATTTACCCTATTAAATCTTAGGGCTAAATGATGTTTTGCTTGGATGTTATGAGCAAAATCTGCGAAATTGTGCCCCATTTTGGTCGACCAATATTAATTTTGAACTCCCACAACCTCACATGCTATTGGTTCATTCGCAGCTTCCGAGACATTCACGGTCTTGTTAAGAAAGGACGGGTACGTGGAGGAAAATTGAATTTAGTAAAAGGAAGGCCATTTGAGGCGTTATCACGCCTATTGCGATGACATTATATTTCTAGGTGTCGTTTTAAAGAACAATTTGAGAGAATTAAGGGTACACAAAGATGATTTGAATCGTGAAATATTTTGGAAGTCCACCTCTAAAGGGATATAAAGGTTAATCCTTTATGATTGCAGTTAGGGACCAATCAAAGTAGAGTTAAAATTGAATCTTATTTGCCTTGAATTCAATCATAATATATTTGAATTCAAATCTAGTATTTATATTGAATATTTATGCAATGAAGATTAGTTTCAAATCCTAACACTGATTGATCCGAAGGATTTAGAGTGCACTTAAGGTATTTTAACACTTACATTAAATGTTCCTTATTTTATGGTTACATTTTATGATCTTCTTTATTTCATGCAGATTGTGTTTATTTTTGAAATTGAATAAAGGGTACATTTTGATTGCTTTTCTTTTATGTCAAAGAGATACTGGCACTTTGAAAAATTGTACGCCCTCAAGATTTTGGTATGTTATTTTTATGTGTAAAATATATCTGTATTCCTACAATAGCTAAATTGCAGAAATTCCATACTTGTGTGTGTGTGTGTGTGGGGGGGGGGGGTATCCCGTAGCAATGGGATTTTTCCAACTGCAAAAAGTGAGATATTGTAACTCCCAATATAAGGTAAAGTCACAGATTTAAATACTTTTTATTGAACTAAATTCCGACTCTCGATTACGAAGATATAGCCGATCAAAGTATAGGAGGTGACAAAACACTAGGCAATAAAGCATTTTGTCCTATTACTTTTACATGTATTTTTTTATTCAACCAGTGATAATTAGCCTAACAATAGGTTTCAAAAACTAATTGCAGGCTATGGGGTATAAAGTTTCTTTTTAACGTTTTATATTACCTTTTAAATAAAATTGTGAAGATTAAATATAGCTCACTTTTAATGTAATGCTATATTTAAAATTAAAAAAAAATATTTAAAACATAACTAGAAGCTCGGAAAAACTGACGAGCACAGAACTAAATACGAAAAATACACGGTCACGGCGTGAGAAATACCACTGGGCCACAGAGTACTGTGTTATTGTGGATACCAGTGAACGAGCGCTAATGTATTTCAGTCTTTATTTCAGAGTTTCAAGCGGCCGTAATTATATTTTATATTTTAGAATGGGAGGGCCTTATATGCATGATTCTAGCAGAATCTATGACGAAGCGAAACTCAATTCAATGCACGCGAGGATCAAGCAAATGATACAACCCGAGAAAGTAACTTGGTAAATATTATATAAAAAAAAGTAAAAACAACATAAAATTAAATCTGCTACCACTTTACACCTAGATAACTTACTTTTAAAATGAAATGACAATTAGCTTAATACCTTACTTGGTTCTAATGATACAATAAAAAATGTTAAAAACTATTAGTGAAAATGTAATGCCACCATCACTTTCTATACCCCAAATAATGGCACATGACCTTTGTTGAATATGGGACTACAGGAATACTTATCCAGGTTGAATCACCTTAGATTCTTTTCGTTCTGTGGGAATGTATTGTAATAAAGCTATATACATACGTTATATAGTGTATTTTTTTAGTTTTGATAAACTAAACGCATTTAATATAAGCACATACATAAACCTGTACATGCGTTTATAGATCCTAGTTCATATTTGGCATTTTAGTTTTGATAAATTAAACCGATGATAAATACATTTGCTAATTCTCGATGGTGGTGGTGGTGATGGTGGTGATGCTTGTTATGTGAAGAGACTAAAATGATTGTGAAACTTCCAACAATCTCATTTTAGATGAAATTCAGTCGATTGAAAATATACTTGCAGACTTTTAAACATACTCTATGGAATTCAGATATCATGCCACAATTTGGGGATGGATTTTGCATGAAGTAAAGATGTAAGAAATGTCGCAAATTGAAGCCTTACCTTAGATACCTCCCGTTATACAATGAAATTGCTCAAATGTGATATTACCATTATCCGTGCTGGGAAAGGGCTAAGTTCATAATAAAATACAAATTAGGGCGACATTCATTTTTTTAGAAATCAATGACACAATATAAAATAAAAGTGTTTAAAGACTTGAATAGAAATATGAACAAGGATACTACCTGAAATGTAGAAACAATGAAAAATTAATATTCACAAATGTCCCATTCTCGACAAAAATGCAATAAAGAAGACAAATCATAATTGTAAAAATATATGGTAAACTGGTTAATGCAATTCGCATATATATTTTTTTTCAATATTATAATGTTCAAGATTAATTATTTTGGTTTTAACATCCAAATGGATATGGGGCCAGATGGATATTAGACCAAATGGGTGAGACCAAATGGGTGAGACCAAATAGATATTAGACCAGGTGGACTTTAAACCAAATGGACATTAGACCAAAATGGATATTAAACCACTGACAAGACACTGCTTGTCGGTATCTGATATTCTCTGGTGAGGCATGTTTGAAGTGTTTCACTGCCGAATGACATTTGATTTGCCTGTGTAACATTTGAATTACCCAAGTGAAAGGACATGCACTGATGAGCACAGGATTACATAACGATTTCCATTGTGTGGACATTTGACTTCACTATTGACATTTGATTTACCTGTTGTGATTTTGATCTTTTCAAGTGAACATTTGTTCTGTTCTTTTCTATTGTTTTTACATTTGAATTCCCTATTGACATTTGAATTTCCAAAAATTACAATTGCTCTGATACCATGGATATTTGACCTGGAAAACCTATAGACTAAATGGTTATTAGACAAATTAGTATTAGACAATGCGGGTTTAGCTAGAAATGCGAATTGAAGCTAGACCAAATGACTATTAGACCTAATGGGATTAGACCAAATGGCAATAAACCAAAATTCTACACAACATATTTAGCAACAGAGAAAATGATCCCAACTTTTTAACAATGTAGTTTTCGACATGCGTAACGTTGGCTATTTGTAACACTTGGTTTTGTACATATAGACTATGAGGCATGTCCTTCTATGCTGTTGTTTTGTTGTCTCCATCGGGGGGGGGGGGAGGCTTGGGGAAAACCAAGTGAATATTCATAATAAATTATTTAAATCATATAACCGTCTGTTCCCGCAAATAAAATTAGCACATTTTCTTGAAAATGAATAAAATATCACTTCAATTTCATTTCCCAATATCAGTGACCAATGGATACGCAGAGATGCAGCAAACAATGGAACTAAAGATATTCAATCACCGGTCCGGTATGCGGTGTAGAAAAACACTTCAGATTCCCTTTCATCTGGGAGTGCAGGACCATTGTTATATTGTCGTGCAGCTGAATAGATTTCAGCTGTTACCGCCTCTCCAATTTAGACCGAGTACACCTTTTCAGGACTTAAGCACAAAATTCTTATCCTCATTCACAAATAAATAAATCTTGAGCTTCTATAGTGCGTGTTCAATTAGCTTTGACCATATTTTTCATCATTTATTAGAAAAGGAAGAAAGGCGAACAAACATCATGAGAGAATGTTGCTGGGCAAGCTTTGACCAAACAACTTTGTGCAGAACCAAAATCCGTAACTTACTGCTTAACTTCATTTCTATTCAATTTGCCGCGTTTTCAGAAGAAAACTTAGTGTCAACGACCTATATTATAATGTTAACTGGTTAGTTATTGTGAGAGAGGACGGGTATTTGTCACTCATCCCGAATCGTGGAGGTGATAACACCTGGCTATAACAATGGCCGCACATACCGGGCCCATTGTAATATCTTTAGCTCATAGTTTCGTGACGTCTATACATACCCATTGATCTCCGATATTGGGAAAAAGAAATTGAGGTGATATTTCATTCATTTTCAAGAAAATGTGCCAGTTTTATGTGCGGGAACAGACAGTTATGTGATTGTGATAATTTATTATGAATTTACACTTGGTTTTCCCTTAGCCCCCCGATGGGGACAACATAATTTGTTATACAGTTGGTTATTTGGTCTACGCCCCATAGTCTAATATGTTGAACAAATTTTAATCTACAAGTCAACCAACAAATGCTAAAAGCAATTTCAGCAACATCGGTATTTTTTTCTTTCAGTGTAAGAACGTTGTGAAATTTCAATTTTTTTCGGAGTGCATCCTGTAGTCACTATAAAACACGTAAAATTCACTACTTTGCATTAAAGGTGCGTGTTTCGATTGTCTTTGGGACCCCCTGATTTACCCGGAAGTAGTATCGACATTGATATCAGATGAAAGGCCGTATTTCTGGGCCGTATTTTTCTCATTGTCGTCCTGAAATTTGAGCCCTCAAATCCATTTCATTCTCAAGATGTAAAAAAACACCATTTTAATGGACATCAATCGGAACAAGCACCTTTAAAAGAGGTGTCCTGGTAATTTCCTACTGCTAATACTGTTTTTGCCGAGTCACTTACTCCCCTTTACTGTTTATTCCCAGGTAATGATAATACAAAAAGGATGGTCTATATGGGGTAAATAAAAGCTAATAAATGCATGTTTTATTCGCTTTCAATACAGTGAACGGAACGTACTGGATGTGCTGTGTCTTCCTGATTCTCAATCCAACAGAATGTGCAGCATCTTTTGATGTCGCTGTAGGTGGAGTAGGCCAAGTGGCATGTAGTATTTGGATTCCCTTCTGTGGAACGATTATGGACGGATGGGAAACTTTCAACGCTTTACTGAAAGGAGATTTCAAAGGAGTAGTTGTAAATGGTATTATTACGGTTATAAGCTTTGTGATGGATATAGAATCTTTTTTCACATCATCACTCATAAAAGGACCATGGAGGACTTTAAGGAAACTTATAACGGACATTGTAGAAGCTGTTTTCCAGGTGATTCGAAACCCTCGAGAAGCTTGGTCGATTATAAAGGAACTCGCAAAACGCCTTTACGATACGTCCAAGGAATTAATAATTGAAATAATAAACAACTGGAAAGAAATTGTAAGATGGATACTTAACAAAATCATAGACTCTGTCGTAAAACAATTTTTGTGTCAAATGTACGAAGTTTTGATAGAAATTCAACATGAAATCGAGAAAATGAGCAGTAGTCTACATCTAATGTTAGATCTAATTGACAGATCTAATGACAGAGATGTTTAGATCATTGTCTCTTCACAGTGGTGGCAACCTTTGTTTTGGTCATTACATTGTTTTTTACTTTGCTTTTGTCGTTATTTTTTTTATCATAGGCCGGTGCAAGCGGCCTATGTCAGACGTAATGATGAGAGCATAGGCCAAGTGCATTATGCATGACAAAGCGTGCTAAGTTTAAACTACGTCATGGGGAATGTTAACCCTCCTCTTACCAATTCCTCCGGCGCGCTAAAATGCAAAAAGCTTTCGTAAAAAGCTTCCGGGTAATCTTTTTCTCACTCTTGGCGTTGTTAGGGTATGTCGTCAAAGTGGAAGGGTAAGGGGGTGTTTGTCACCCAAGAATATTTTATGGTACATTTTTAAAAAAAAATCGCACAGTACGACTCTAAAACTCTATGTTTATGTAATTGCCATCATTTAGAACTGAAAACGGCATGAAAATCCAACATATTTACCTCTTAGCGCAAAATTGGATTTTCGTCTATTTTGTGTGGAAAATGCCAATTTTTCTGATTCGTGGTCTTCAGTCAGTGACGTCAGATGACGTCAGTGTGACGCCATACTAGGTGAGTTGGTACTTATTTTGGTATCAATGGAAATAGGAGGACCATAGCTACGCACTGGTATCAAAATCATAAGCATCGGCCACTGCATCGGGTGCTTTATAACGAATTCTTGGTAAACGTGTAACAAAAAATGACCCGGTAAGACGATGGTTAATACTTGATTCGTATGATTGAAGAGGCATTTCGCGATCCACAGCCTCGTCCCCCAACTTGCCTCAAAGAAATTGAGAATTTTATATCATCTGAACTCTTGGCCTAAGTATAATGTGCCTATCTTAGGTACTGATTCAATCAACTTTCTTTTGTATTTTCTGTCCGTAAACGAACAGCGATTAATTAAAGCCACTATCAGTTGTTTTTTTTTCAAATTAAAAATGCCCATTTTGTCTCTAAATTGCTAGTGCTAGGTCATATCAACACCTTATATTACTGTTCTTGGTGAAAAACAGACACTAAAGCATTTTAAAGCGGCCTTGAAGATGCTATTTACGACTGGTTTGTTTACTAATAAAAGTCGGATCCCGGACAATGCATAAAAATCGTAATTTCTTGACAAATACGGCGTGTTAAGCTTAACCACTTACAGGGGTCTTTACTACAACAATTTCCAATACAAGAGTGCCACAAAATGGTCTTTGTTGAACAATAGGGGGCGCGATTTGTTTACATTTTGGAAAAAAATCGCCGATAGTGGCTTAAACACATTGGTCTATGGGACAGCGTGATACGAACATTAATAACGCACCTAGAGAATCAACTGGAATTCAGAAATTACCCATTCTCGGGGATATTTAGTAAACCATAAACAAAAAGAAAGTGCTAAGATCACCAAATTCACCTTTAAGGAGGCAGAGGGGCATTCTGAGGGAAATTATGAACAAAAATGTTTTTCATCAATTTGACCAATTTTTTAAATTTAGTAGGGTGTTAAAATTATTCCTTATACATTTTTATGGGAAATTGTGACCATTACACATGTCAAAAATGCCTTCTCAGAGAGAGAGAGAAAGAAATATGGCATGTATGTTTGTACAATTATTACCCATCTATTTTGCATTTTGAACAAAACCTTAGCAGGAGTCTGTAGCTGTCCAAACTCTCTTAAAACATAAAATTATACAAAACTTTTTTTATAACAAGAAAAAGAATATTTTCCCTACAATAATAAAATCATATTTTGGCAAACTTTGCTCAAAATTGGTAAAAATAACCATATTTGATATAGTTACAACCGTTTATTTTGATCTCTTTTGAAAACTGTAAAAATTATTAAAGCTATGAAAATGTGAAAAAAATCTCGGGATTTCTAACTTTATTATTCAAAACATTATGATATCACAATTGTGTCATAACGTTTTAAATCATAAAGTTAGGAATCGGTTTCTAATATGAAAATGAAAACAAATGGATATCATTTTATAAATCAAAGTCGTAGAAATGAATGATTTATTACTGGTAATTATTTTGGTATGATACTCAAGATAATGTGATAATAAATACAAACAATGATAGATAAAAACTTGCATGCAATATGTAAATATTACAGAATTACATATTTAGAGAAACCGGTGTGACGGGCGAGGGGGGGGGGGGGGGGGGGAAAAAAAAAAAAAAAAAAAAGCTCGATTTGGGCATTGGGGATTCCCAAACGGTAATTTGTGGAACTGCTACGTGCATTTTCTATGGCAGATCTTGGTCCCAGTGACATCATTTCTTAAACCTTTGTTTAAAAAAAATCAATTATTGTGACCATGTTAGTAAAAAATATTGACTAGGAAAATTCGTCTGGGTTAGAGGATTAACCCCGCTGCAAAAAATTATAAATTGCAAAAACGGTCATTTAGATTTTAATGTGGCATTTCGTGATCCACAACTTCGCCCCCCGACTTACCTCAAAAAAGTTAAGATTTTTATATCATCCCGACCGTTAGCCTTAATCTATGTGTACCTAATCTTACATGCAAATTCGGACGTATCTGTAAAGGTCGTTGCATATAGTGTCATGCCGTTTGCTGCCTCTAATGATAACATTTACGTCACTACGCAATGAATGTCAGAATCGCTAGCAGTGACCCAAGCTGCAAAGCGTCAAGCCAATAAATCGATCTCCCTGCCGCTCAGGCTGCCGCTTTGCCCAAAACGGCAAATCGCATTGAGTTGACTTGAATTCAACTCTGGAGCGGTGCCGCTCATGACGTAGAGCAAGCGATAGCGCTGCTTGGCTATTAAAGCTCAATCCTGCAAGCGGCGCGTCGTACACCAAGCTGCATGACATTATGTAATCACCTTAAGAAATATGCAATTTTGTGTTACAGCACAGTGGCCTATGGGACCATGGGAAACAAGCAATGAATAAAATAGAATGTGCTGGAATGCACACTTAAAGGGACATAATGGCATGAAAAAATGACACAATGAAAAGGACCCTTACTGAAATCACTTCCACGAGTTTGAAAACAATTTGGATATTTACATTCTGTAAAAACAGTAAAAACAGGAAGAGTTCCAGGGGGAGGTGACAGTTTGTGGCAATTTCTGGAACAAGAGTGCTGATATTACTGCCAGCTTGAAAAGCATGTTGTCATCAGCTCACATACCATTGCTATCGTATATGTGCTAATCCCGGCTAATCCATCTTTCACTTGCCAGATCAATATCTTACTACAAGCCTAAAGTACAATAGTCGGGTGGATATGGTCCAAATTATGCCCTGACGGTAAAGTTGAGTATATACACAATGTTTTTGCTGAAAATGATAGATTAGGGTGTGTAGAATAAGAATCTGCGGGTGCACCTGGGCATCCTTGGTCATTTTGAGAAATCACGATGGCTCGCCATAAATATAATTATATATTCAACCATATATTATCAACTATAGAGTTACTAGCTATACGATAGGATACAATGAACAAGTGGTATGGATTGTAACATTAAGTCATACTTCAAATCAAAATGGAAGCCAAATTCTAATCAATGTAAAATATACCCTATAACAGCAAATACCTGCGACGAAAAAAATAAAACATGAAGTACTAGATTATGTTGTTAGATAGCAATAAATGTATCTATGATACTTTTCAAGTTGTACATGACGCAATCCACTAGGGCGTCAAAACGTGGAATATCTTCAAAACATAATTGACACAAATTTCTGAATCATATTACCTTCCAGTATAACTTATTGGTCAATGAAAACAAAATTTTTAGGAAATGTACGCTATGATCATAACAAGTGGGTACCAGGTAATCCCGAGACATAAAATGTGGCAAATTATAAATGAGTTGCAATATATGTGCAACTGTAATGCGTATGGTATTTTGAAATAACTTTGCACCATAGTGGTTTATTTCGATTTTGGCGCATTTAAAACAAATTGAATGTATGTTGTACATTGGTAAGGATCAAAGGTACTTTCTAAGTTCATTGGCACATGATGTCGATTTGCCGGGCTGTGTAATATTATAAATTTGCGTAAGTATTATTTGAAGATGTTTACGTTTGGCTGCCATATGATGACGCACATTGTTACAATTTTAAAAGTTATCAGAAATACAGGTATTGTGTCTAACCATAACCTAGTAGTTTAAGTCTATTTTTCTCGCAGGTATTTGTGTAATAGGGCCTATTTTAAAAATTATGGATTTGGATTCCCTTTTGAATTTGAAGTATGACTTAATGTTACAAGTGCCGTACACTTGTTCATTGGATCATATAGTAGATCTAGTAAACTCCATAGTTGATAATATAGGATTGAATATATAATGATCATTAATGGCGAAAGCCATCTTGGTTTCTCAAAATGCCAAAGCTGCCCAGGTGGCCCCCGGCAGATCTTAGTCTGACACACCCTAATCTATAATTTCAGCAAAAAAAAATTGTTATATACTCAACTGTACGGTCAAATGAAGGTTCTACCTGACTACAATGCCTGAATCCCGTTCTGAATGCCTTGCTTTTCTGCTTCCAGAAATGCCACAAACTGCACCTCCCCCTCGAACTCTTCCGTTTTTATCAGAATGTAAGCCATTCTAAATCGTTTTTCAAACTCGTGGAAGTGATTTCAGTAAGGGTCATTTTCATTATGTCATTTTTTCAGGTTGTTTGCACTATAAGTGACGGAGGAAATTTTTTTTGAGAATACAAATTGCTATCAAATTGCAATGGATCGAGTGTAGACCACCTACCGAGAACGTTTCGAAGGTTTATTGGGCAACAAGCACGATATGAAGAAAACCCGCCAAATCTGGTTTTGAACTGGCTGCTATCTTACTCATCCCTTATAGGAACCATGCCGACAGAAATTAACTAAATCATCTTATTAATAGAGACGGCGTATGCACGTCAGGTGTGATCTAAATACTTTGTGTAAGCATTCAAAACATATAAGAAAAAAACGGGGTTCGAAAAAAGTACGGCGGCTTCTCTATGGAAATGTCATAATATCTCTTTAAATCTCACCATGATCCTATATAACGGCGTAAGGTAATGCGATAACACCCTCTCAGCAGGAGGACGCTGAAAGCCATCACTCAGCACATGTGAGATCTTGCCAAAAATCTGCTCCAGGACCATACAACCAGTTGAATTATCTCATAAGGCAGTTACACACTATTTTCTACTTCCATCCGCCAACTCAAATTGCTGTTCTTGTAATCTCGAACAATGGGTTGAATTTCAACTAGGTGGGGAAAGGCTGTTTTAGGTTGTTTATATTGCCAAAAACCTGATTGTAGCCTTTGTAATAATTAGTTAGGTGTTTGAGTTAATTTTTATTTCTAATGGAATTTTATCTGTTGTATCTGTTGGGTGACTTTAATGTTAATGCACTCCACTTTCAACCTGGTTCTGGAGTTTACACCAGACGGGGCGGCTGATGACTCTAAAAGCTTTACAGAAAAACGCTTGACTTCTTTGACATACTGTCGCAGCTTGTGGACTTTTATAACACGCAGGTATTCTGACAATGAGCTTGATGCTACACCTATAGATCACTTGCATAAAACAACCCCAAGTACCATCTTGAGGCTAATCCCCAGTGTGGAATTTTATGGTAGGGATCATGCATGTATTATCCTTTAAACTTAAACTTGCAAGCCCAAAGCAACTGCTTCCTCCCTGGCTCATTCTACGGCATTCCAAGGCTGACATTTGGAAGGTTCTTCACAGAGAGCTCAATTCTCCAACTGGCATGAGCGTTACACACATGGGGCGTAGACCAAAAACCAACTGATAACAAAATTCTGTTGTCCCCATCGGGGGGATCGGGAAAACCAAGTGAAATTTCAAATAAATTATTACCAATCACATAACAGTCTGTTCCCGTACATAAAAACGGCACATATTCTTGAAACTGAATAAAATGTCACCTCATTTTTCCCTAATATCAGAAGACTAATGGATGATAGACTTCACAAACCATGAGTAGAGCTATAGATATACAACGGGCCCGGTATGTGGGGCAATTGTTATAGCCAGGCGTTATCAATTCCCGATTCGGGTTGAGTAAAAAATACCCGTCCTCTTTCACAATTGCAATAACTAACCAGTTTAATTATAATATAGGTCCGCTTGACACTAAGTTTTCTTCTGAAAAACGTAGTAAATGAATAATAGAGATGAAGTTAAGCAATAAGTTAGGGATGTTTGGTTCTGCAAAACGTTGTTCGGTCAAAGCGTGCCCAGCAACATTCTCTCATGATGTTTGGTCGTTCTTTCTTCCTTTTCGAATAAAGATGCAAATATGTACAAAGCTAATTAACACGCACTAAGAAGCTCAGATTTCCTATTTGTGAATGAGGATAAGGATTTGTGCTACGTCATGAAAAAATACTACGTCTTTTTAAAAAAAACTCGGAGAGTGATAACAGCTTTAAATGGTTCAGCAGCGGAGACAATATAACAATGGCCATGCACTCCCAGATGGACACGGATCTGAAGTGCTTTTCTCCAAAACGATACCGGGCCGGTGATGATATCTTTACACTCATTGTTGGAAGTCTCTGCGTAATCCCTGGTCACTGCGATCGAGGAAGAGAAAATTGAAGTGATATTTATTCGTTTTCAGAAAATGTGCCAGTTTTATTTGCTTGAAGACGTTATATGATTTTAATAAGTTATTATGAATTTACAATTGGTTTCCCCCTAGCCCCCCGATGGGGACAGCCAAAAACAACAGCAGAGAAGGGCATGTCCCATAGTCTATTAGTAGTGATAAAAACATCAATGGTGCTTGGCATGCTTTCAGATAGGTGGCTGAATGTATTCACGAGGTTATTCCAAGTAGACAATCTAGAAGACCAAGCACAAAGCCTTGGATGACAGATGAAATAATAAAACTTACTAAGAGAAAACAAAAGCTTTACAGGGCCAGCCGCAGGGCTCCCAATAATGTCGATAAATTGATTAATTACAAGAAATGTAGGAATCGCTTAAAAACACTCATCAAAAAAGAATATCACTCTTATCTCATTGATATCGCAAGCTGACAATTAGAAACCATGGCAAAGAAATTTTTGGCCCTTTTGTCCGGCTTCAAAAGCAAAAACCTACTTGCTACCTCATTTAAATCAATGCGATTTATGTTTACTGACCCTGCTGCCATCGTAATTAATTCAAAGATTTTTTTTTCTTCACATTTCACAACTTCTGCTGATGGGGAGTGTTTAGAACTGGGTGTAAATGGTAATCATGATTTCTTCTCCTCTTGATGTATGTTCCACCAGCACTAGTGAGGTTTTTAAATTGATTTAAATCCTTGAAAAGGGAAGCACCAGGTCCTATAGCATTACCTGAGTACAATGTTAAAGCCTACTACAGACGCAGTTGCTTTGCCACTGCCTGTGTTTACTTTCTCTCAAAGACGGTGCAATTCCAGATGACTGGAAAGGGCCAATGTTGTGCCTATACACAAATCAGGTGATGTTGTAGCATTAAAATTGATAGACCGATATCTTTGTGCTCAGTGTGAGGTAAGCTGCCGAGCGTGTTGTTACAGAAGAAACATGGTGATTTCATGTATTACTCGGGGCTTATATTCCTCAACAACATGGTTTCAGATCCGGTCGTCTGTACAACTCTGGGCAAAATTAAACACAACTGGGCTCAAATCCTTGATGACGATCCCCTCCTGATGTTGATGTCATTGTCTAAACTTCACCCAATATGGTATCTGCGGGCCACTTTGGCATGGATTTCATCTCCTTTATGACCGGTTTCAGTGCGTGCATTTTCGTGGGCCCTATTCAGGGTGGGTTGCTGTTAAACTGGGGTTCCTCAGGGCTCTTTGCTAGGTCTCTTTTGTTTTAACTTCTTTTTTGATTAGATCTGCCAAATTTATGTTCAATAATCCTTCCCGTAGTATGCGGATGACACCCTTCCTCTTACAGGCCACTCGTTCAGTTCAATGATGTACTCATCAAAGTGATCTTAATAAATGTCAGTGGTGTCAATCACCAAAATGTCACTCAACCTGAAAAGTGTAAAAGTCAATGCGGTTATCCAGAAGAACCTGTGTGGGCGACTTGCGTCCCACTCAAAATTCTAAATTCACCTCTGGGTGTTGTTCACGTCACAAGTACGTTGGTCTCATGTCACATATAATTTAAAATGGGGTGATCATATTAAGAATGCCACTTCCCGTGCATCTAAAAAGGCTCCCCTTGGTTTTATTCGGAGAACCGGTTTCGCTGCAATGATTCCATCATTGCTAGTCAGCTTTATACAGCACTTTGTCGTCCAATTATTGAATACGGTCTTCCTTCTGGGTACCTATCAAATGGCCACAGTAAATTCTTTGGAAAAAATTCAAAACACGGCGGCCCGTAGTTGAATTCCAGCATATAGGGGTGAACTTCAGTATGGTGAGCATCTCAGCAGCTAGACCTTCATATCACTGAGAGAGAGATTTATACATGTATACCTGACTATTGCCTTTGTTAGTAAAGGTCGCATGGCAGTATGATATTGATCCTTTTCAATTTATCTCGTCAAATTCTCGCCATGGCGATACTTTAAGTCACTCATACCTTTGCCGTATGATATTTCCAACTTTACTGTTTTTAATGTTTTCGCTTTCTTTGATCAACTCCCTGCCAATCTTCGTAATCAACTCTTGCTCAATCTCCCCAGGTTTTA
>JAMKCH010012191.1:0-61036 GCA_023653785.1 Ophioderma brevispina
CACCAATTTTATATTTTAAGTCCAAATAGTCTACAAGATTATCGCCTATGTATTGTTATCCCGGAGTTTTGCCTGCACTTTTTAGTGTTGTGTGTCACCCCTTAAAATCTAACCCGAGTCGTTATAGCGCCCCCTGTAATCCAAGGCCCAGGGACCACTGTTTGTCCACAAGTGTCATCTCCTTATTTTAATCCTCCTTGGTATGGTGCTGACGGGTGGTGTTAGCCAGGGACTGACGTGGTTGTATATAGTCTTGGTTAGCTGTAGTCCAGACTTGCAAAACATAGTAACATTTTTAACTTTAGCACCCACTGAAAATGAAGCGGGTGCTGCCTTCACTTTTGCGCATTGCCTGTAAAAATATATTGTTATGAACAACATTAAGAATCATAACATCATGAGACGTTAGAAAAAAAACCAATTTGATTAATTGCTGCAGTGGGCGACGGCAAGTTCTTTTTACTTATTTATAACACTAGACGGGCAAAATTATTAGCTACTTTTGTTGAGCAAGATTTAAATAAAATTTACCAGAATGCACATCTATCATACTGGATCATATTAAGCTGTGTCTTCTAAGCAATTCAAGCACTCCCAGGTCTCCAGCTTGCTCTTATCTGAAAAACAAAATTAATTTGAGTACAAGTACGGTTAAGGCTTGTAGGCTTGCACACATTTTGCTATTAACACAAGAAGTTTTAATTAACTTTTCCGGTAGAAAGAAATATGCGAATCCGCTATTAACCGCGTGAATATGGGAATTCATAACATGTCATTTCCCACATTCTCCCGGACCCTATAAAATTAAAGCAACTGATGAGGTGATTAAACATTTCTATTGTTATTGGAACAGGACATTAAATTAAATCCATGCCGTGTCTGATTTATTAATCTCACACTTACAGGTCTTGAAATCACACTCCATGCTTTGTCTGTTAGCCACCTCTTGCCAACATTGTTCTTGATGTCTACAATGAAATCTTTGATGTTCTTTGCTGACTGTTACATTACTTTAGGGGTAGAAATTCGTCGCTGTGTGCGAGAATCGGTCTTGATTCCCCAAAACAAATTTTGCGGGAATTATCTAATTCACTACTGTGTTAAGTTCTAAAATTTACGAGAATCAACATTGATTCACGCAAATCAGTTGATGAGAATCTTTGCGAGAATCGATTATGATAATCACATTTGGCATTTTTCATTGTAAGATGGTTTGCAGGATCATATTTTATAGGCAGCACTTTGAAATTTTCGCTTCCCATGAATGGTGACACTGGATGTCTTGGCACTACTCATGGAAGGGCGGCCAAGAAATCCCAATTTTAGACGTCGCCATTGGTTTAACACGTAAAAGCGAAACCTTGACGAAAAATTCTGAATTTTTTATATGTTGTCAAGGAATATTTTCTTATTCCAAAACCGTTGGAGTTGAAGAATCAACTCCACTGGAAGGGTTATTTCTGAATTTTTTCGTATGAATAACGAACGAGGACGAATGTGGGTCATTGGGTCATAGGAACGCCCATGACCGACCCACATCAAAGCACCCAAATTGGTTTGTGGTTTGCACTCCGTATTGCTGTAATTTCTTGTGACATTTTTGGTGAGTTGCTATAATGAATGAGGCTTGGCCGCCACCGCCTGACACTACTGATCCTATTCCTTGACAAGCGGCTTCGCTTTGATTGCGGGGGCCGTGTGGCTTGTGTTGTTGAACCTGCATAATATGGAAAACAACAGTCATTAACTTTTACCAGATGTTCCTATTATCAAAAATTCCATACCCCTAACATAATTTTTTCCCCCACAAAAAATGGTCTATGTAAATGGAGAGGGATCACATTGTAAAGTGAATGTGGAGATGTGTATCAGGGCTGTGGATTCATTCCCCGTTCTAATGTTGTGGGTGGGAATCGCATCAGGTGACAGGTCGGGCTGGTGAGGTATAGCCGCAGCAGTCAGCGTTCAGATTCATTAGCAGAAGCGGATCTGAGCAAGAAGCAAGTTTTGGAGTCTCATGAGGAAAGAAAAATAACAAGGTATCCTGCGAAGAACGCGGCTCGGAAGACCTTCCCAAGTACCTTTCGCCTACAAATTGTTTTCCGTGGCACCTGGAAACTCTCAAAGCAAGAACACGTAAATCATCTCCGGTTTCCTCCTGCTTCTAAAATCGAGCTTCTTGCAATAAATCTGTTCCGGTATCCCGGTTTCTCTGATGTGCTGAGCGCTTTCATGCAGCTGACACAGCGCCTTGACTCCCGTTTGACGTGGATGATGTCGCGCGGTTAAAAATACAAATTAGTAAGTCAGCACAACAAACGTTCCTTGTCACATTATCGCGAGCTGCGGCTTAAGTCTAAGGGTCAATTCTAATGATAGCTGTAGAACGATCAAGAACTTTTTCTCGATTGATATGCGCTTCTTTGTGTAAACCAGTATTTTAAATATTTCTTATCTTCAGAATCTTGTGAAAACAGCCGAAAGCTGTATCAACTGGTATGGCATTTAATAAGAATAATAATAATAATAATGAGATGCTTTTAAGTGCTTAAACCAGAAGGTCTCTATGCCCTTTACAAAAAAAACACACATTATGATTTAAATAACAATCTTAAGTTACAATCTTAAACTACAAAAACAGCCACTAGATATACATGGCAAAATAGTTTTATGAAGTAGCAGATGGGTTTGTAAAGTGTTTTGAAATACGCTCAGAGAGTTAGCATGGCGGATGTGAACCGGTGTGAAAGTGTCCACAAGGTCGGGATTCAACAAAAAAGCACGAGTGTCCATTTGATGTTGAAAATCGTGGAGAAACAAGTAGTGTGTTTGAGCGAGAAAAGATTGGGTGAACGGGGAGGATTGTAACTGTTGATATGAGTTCTGATATATAAGAAGGTGATTGACCATTGAGGCTTTCGTTAAGTTAATAACAGAATACTTCAGAAGATGCGTTTTCAACTTGGTAAACCAGAGAGGCAATCTTCGATTTTAATCAGAAATCGATAATTTTTTTTTACATTTCTGGGATTTTTAAATCAGATTTTTCTAGATTATCAGATTTTTTGATTTTTACTGCTTTTGTATGGTTAGATTGAGAGTTTTAAAACGGAATCTGTTTTATGGTAATCTGATCCCTCGGACCTCTGACGCACTCAAAAGTTCATCGGAACATCGGTGTATTAAATAGGTTTTGCGACATGGCAACTAGTACGGTTTCCGTATTTCGTACGGAAAATGATGGTTACTAAAAAATAAAAATAAAAGTGTATAAAAAAGTCAGAAAATAATAAATACAGAACAGTATAAAGTCAAGAAAGAGTGGCAAAAATTTTTTCAAAGTGAATAAAGAACACAGATTTGAATATTTCAATTTATAAGTCTGTTAAAATGGTTTCGACATGTTTTTCTCCCGGACTTTGGATGGTCACCCACATTCAGATTTTGATTAAACCATTTAACTGCTGTATGCTAAATGTCTTCTGAAGGTATTTTTTTTAACCATTTACTTAAATGGTCTGCAAAGGGATAGCCCTACCAAACAAGTGATTTTGTTTTAAAGTTTTCAGCTGTGAAAGTTTATACTTAATTTGAAAAAAGGAAAAAACATTTAAAAAAAATCTATATGGACTTGTTCCCAACTGACAGTTCCTTAAAAATGGGACTGTCAACGGCGGAGTTCTGTCCAATTTTCTGGAAAAGCTGTAGTTTAAAGAGCTCTATCTAATGAGCAGTTCATATGTGCATAGGTAGCTGAGTTTTAAGTTTTGAGCCCTTGAAGTTAGACTTTAAGTTCATTTGTATGTTTTTTGGCTACTGTATAGCTAAACAAGATTCTAACAGGGGACTCAATGGATCAAAATTTGGGAAGACTGATTGCATTGGTTGCAACTGTGTTAGCTATCAACTGATGCCAAGGAAATGACTGCAAAGGCAAAGCACCAAAGTGGGTCTTGTATCAATATCATTCTCCTATGTTTACTTGGCCGTTTATTCTGGAAGCTTGAATTTGATTTCAAAATAGGGAGATGATTTGACCAGAACTAAGCCCCTTCTTAACATTACAGTTAATTTTACTTTTGTGGAATGATGATTTTACTCTCAGAATGGTCTTTCCTGTAGCTCTAACTGTGCAGAAACCTCTGGCTTCGAGGGCTTCGCCCCCTCCACCCCCACCGGTCATTGCCCTCCTGGACCCCACCATGGCCCTTCAGCGGGCCTTAAGTCGGGCCCCTGGTCCTCCAGCCGTTAGGGCGATACTACTCGTCAGCTTCGCTCCTCGCGTTGCATTTTCAGATTTTTTTTCCAACTCTCATTGGCATCTCTGGGTCACCAATGGGAGTTCTTTCAAAATCCGATGATTGATCCAATTTCTTTTTTCCCAGTTATTTAGACGAGCAGCTGTGTTCTGGATTCGTTGGAGTTTTTCAATTGAGAGTTAGGGAGACCATAAAGCGGGAATTGCAACTATCAGGCGCGATGTATTAAGCATGAACGAGATGTTCTGTTTGAGCTATATGTCGAGATATTTCCGAATTGGACTGATTTTCCATATGGCATTGATAGCCGCGCGACAAAGTTTGGTGATATGACTATTCAGTTGTAACTTATTGTCGATTAAAATCCCATATCACGAGCCTCCAGTGCAGGTTCCGTGGATATTTTCCAATAATCCAGATTGAATGGAATTGGTTTTCATCAACGAGAGTTATGTGAAAAAGTTCAGTTTCCTGGCATTGAGTTTTTCAGTTTGTTTTGAAATCACTCCAGGCGTTTACATCAGCAATTCAGTTTTTCTTTCCCCTAATTTCTATAGAACGGATGGTGCATCAGAGTGGGTTTGTTGAAAATTGCATAGATTTGTGTATCATCAGCATAAGTCATTGTTTTGAGATTGTGAGCATTAATGATGTCTTCGACAGAGAAAATGTACAAAAATGACATTAATGGGCCCAACACAAGACCTCCCTGTGGAACCAACCGCACCAGCGTGTTTGGTAGAAAGGACATTATTAATAACACACACTGACAAGGCGCCCAGTCAGGTATGTTAAAACCCTGCTAATGCGGTGTCATTAAATGTCCAACCTTTTTGAGAGACGCTGCAACTTAAGATCTTGCTCGATGGTATCAAAGCAGCGCTAAGGGTCCTAAAGAGTATCGCTGCGTTCATTGTGTTTGTCTAACGGCACACGCAGATCGTTCCTGACACGAGTCATGCAGTTTCGGTTGAATGAAACTTGCGCTAATCGGACGGGATCTGGCATAAAGATCATTTGCCTTTATTAGTCAATTATCAATTGTTTAAAGAACGAACGCTCAGGACCGTGTGAAACAACCATAGTTGAAATTGGTCTAAAATTAAATCTCCTTCGAGGTTACAATTTTTTTTCAAAAGAGATAACATGAGCACCTTCATATACCCAGGAAAAACACCAGAAGATAAAACTTAGATTACAATCTTAGTACTTACAGGTAACAGTTCACTGCAAAATTTTTTCAAAGCAGCCATGTGGAATAAGACTGCTTGACATGAATTTGAAGGACACTCCATAATGATCTTGCGAACATTTCCTCATCAACCTGATGAAGTTTGAAAAGAAGTTGGCACTATTATTGTAGGTCACAAAAACCCTAGTATCAGGCGACTCATCGATGTCCCAAACGACTAACTTACAAATTTTGTCATCAAAGGAGATGCAATTTTATTTTCAGTCGTAAGGTCACAGCACGTTTTATTTCAGGTGCATGAATGTCCATATATTTCTCCTCAGAACATGATCGTAATTGTGCAACAGTGTCCTCAAGATTTTCACGTGGAGGGATCACTAGTGAAGATGATGATATGTCCTCACAGAATTTTACTAATCGATAGCCCCATGTTTTACGCGGTAGAAATCATTTCTTGGCTGGCCTTGGGTCTGCTAACACATAAGGCTGCATTCGACAACAAAATGATCAGAAGGATGAGCCCTACGTATGATGTTGGAAACCAAACTGCCAGATTTCTAGTCAAAATTAGATCTAATGTATGACCAGATAAATGGGTTGCACCTGTGACATGCTGATGAAGGTCGGCAGATTCAATAAGATCTAAAAATTGACATGCTGCCCTATCATCAGCACATCGACATGGAAATTTAGGTTACGCATTTAATGATGATGGGTCCGGGAATGTGTTAACAGACCAGTAAGCTGGAAAATTCAGTAAAGAGCCGTTTTACTGTCCATTAATTACCTTTGATTTCTGTGGCCTGTAGATGGTATAAGAATGCTTTACAGAGGGCCCATGCATTGGAAAGATGTTGGTATCTAGGCCTTCAAAGACCTAAAGTTATCCTCGATGCCCCGCTTAGCTCTGAACCCCCTTCTTAAGGTAAACATACACCTGTCCACCAGTACGACCAATTTAGGAAGATGGATAACGGTCAAGTCTGGAAGGGAATTATTAAGATTGGTTAGTGCACGAAGTCCCTATGATCACCAGTAAAGCCATGTTTCTGTTATAGTAAGAATCTCTAATTTTCTGGATATAACCGTTCAATAATGGAAGCTGTTTTCTGCCGTATAGCTTGAGCATTCCACATTGCAAACTGAGTGGTCTCCATTGGATTGAGTGGCACAAGTTAAACTCTATCCAATTATGCGAGATGCGCAGCAGTTCTGGATGGGTGGTTCGGAGGGTACTCTTTGGGAAACCACAACATAGGGATGGGTACGTTGCTTTCTACAAAAACCAACCTCCACGAGTGCCCCGATGATGAACTTGGCATTTTGAATTGCCAAGAGCGTTAAATTTTGGCTAAAACACTTAGAAGAAGATGTTGTTATTGTTCAAAGCGCAAAAGTTCTTTCACACCTGTGTAAGTAGTAGTATGCTTTGGTTTACAGTGAGTTATGGGGCGAGTCTGATTTTCATCTGGACCAGGGTTTAGGGTTTATATCACCGTGCAATGAGCCTCTTGAGTAAATGAAGCAGATATGAATTGGAAGTATGAATCCTGGTCCACAATCGTGTATAGAGCGCGGGTGAGTTAGTTAGCTTTACTGTAGTACTCCATGGTGGTATATGTCCATGATCATAACTGCAGAGTCCTAGGCAAAGGCCAAGAAGGAGGGCTGTAATCGTCATTGTCAGAAAATCCACTTGATGATGCAATTGAGGGATTAATTCACCACTGAGAGAACTGAATCCATTTAACATTGTGGTAGTCAGGTTGTGAATGATTGACTGGTTCAATAATTCAAATTCCAGAAGTCTATTACAGACAGCCAAGTTCCAATACATGCATTATACAGTACACAGTAATATTGTATAGATACAACTTTGAATATCCACAAAAATGATGAAAACTATAACACAAATGTCCTTAAAAGGTTATCCACAATATTCTCCAAGTCATCAATTCTTGACTGGTAGAAGGATTGTTCCAAACCACTGGAGACAGGAGAAAAGTATACAACTTCAGGAGCTCTCTGACAGGCTCGCCATATGCACAAATGGCCAACTCCATTTAGAGCGTACGATTGAGCGAAAAGGAATTGAGTGTAGGCCCCCTAGCTTCCTCCAGCGGCATGATTAAAACAACAGGGCGTAATATGAGACTATTACATGATTTACTCACAGCCTGGATCAGCTCTGTGTTTACAAATTCCACTAGTACTTTCGTAATACTTTCGGCACATGTTCCCTACTTCTAAAGATAAATGCTAGTAATACAAGTTTCACGTGAAGATATCTAGCATTTTTAACTTATTTGTATAACTGTCGTCGGGTCTTGGTAAGGAAACTCGATAAAAAAAATCAGAATAGGCGGTAACTTGGACGGGTAACCGGGGACGGTAACTTAGGAAGTTGAGAACCGAGTCTAGGCAAGGTGTATGCTTTGTATAATTTCTAGGCATTGGGCTAGGAACAGGGCTAGGAATATCGGACTTGCGGTTTATATTCTTTTGGATTTGACAATTTCTGTGTGTCCAGTGCAGTGCTTAACACTAAGTTTGTGTACCATTCGTGACCGTTACTCTCTAGGAGGCGTGTTGAACACTTGACCGAATGTTTCCTTCCCGGCGACAAAGAAAGAAATGAGTCACACTCATTTGCCGTCGATAATATGGTGCGCGTGCAAAGGATTATGGGGGCGGCCTTCCGAGCTGCGTGCCTGCAGAAGTATGACGAAGAAATTAATGTTAATACCCGAATGCCCCATTCAGTATTATTCGTATCGGCAAGGCTACGGAGGGTGTATTATTTCGCAATGCACCATATGTCTTTTGGGTTAAACTTAGGCAGATCGGTGTCATTTCACTATCAGTATCGCATAGGTCATGGTAGAGAAATTGATGGGTGGCATCCTCTTTCTGGTGATGTCAGTCAATATATATCAAGTAAAATAAAATTGTAATTATAATCAATTATGGAACCACAATTTGAATGCCAACTTAACTGATCAAATTATCAAATTAAACTAATTTTATTATTTTTTTATTATTTTATTTTAAAATTTTAAGAAGAAACTGTTGCCAAATTAACAACATTACAATGATCACAGTCAAAGTTCAACGTGAAACATGGCGCTAGTGAGTATAAAAGTGAAATCGATGATTCTTGAAAATTTTCTTAACCAATGCAAAAGGTGTGCATTCCTCATCTATTCACTTCCACAACCCTGTTACATAAGAAGTGCTACTCTGATATGAAATGTTAGATATGTTGGGGTAAACTCCTTACCCTTGTCCTCATTCATGTTTGAAATGCGTGATGCACGTCCACCCCACAGCGAATCTGTCTCTAATTTGTCTCTGCAAAAAGTTTGGCCAGTCTGACTCTTAATGTCTTACAAAAATTCCTGGTTGTTTTAAATCTGAATTGGGGTTACAGCCACTTGTTCCAGGGTGCCACATGCGTCAGCATTGTCTTGCAGGAGTGGCGTAAAGTCATACGGTCGCTTTCTGGATGTCCTTTATACCTGTTACTTTTTCAGTTGTGTTGGTGATGCTTTCAGAAGTTTCATGCAAATCAGAGGCTGTAAATTTTCACAGGAAATGGATTACTCAAAAATTTCTCCCACTTTTATTATTTTTCCCCAAATTTACGCACTTTTTCCGATTGCATCACTGTTTTCAGATTTGGGGGGGGGGTTAGATGCATTCATTTATATCCCTGTTAATGTTCTGCGTCGAAAAGGGTGTCCTAGAAGCTGTTCCTGCATTTTAAGAGCTGCTTTTGCTTCTTGTTTTAGTCTTGCGCACAGGCATGTGCAATTTGTGGAAAGATTGATGCGGTTGTGTATGAAGGCTGCTATGTAGCTGGAGAGACCATCTTGTCGCACGGAATAGGTGTATGCTTTGATAGATGAAGGGCCTTGCTGGCAGTTTTAAATGAAGAATTCCTACAAGCAGATGGACATGCTTGCACATGTTGCCAGAAGTTGGATTGTTTGTGGCACTTGCAAGTGAAATTGTGTGGGTGGCAAACCTGCTAACCCACAGAAGGGGAAACAATAAGTTGACAGTTCTGGAACTTGCATTGTTTGCTTAATTTGAAGTCTTAACATTGCCTTTCCATTTTAAGACACAACCTTCCAACACAGCTATTGCCGCATAATCTGTCCGAGTGCAACTTGATGCTAGCAGCATGGTCACCCTGATGTCCTTCATTCTCTTCATCATCTTCTTCCCACGTTGTTGTTTTTAATGAGACAGTCGAAAGCAGTATCTCTTACGTATTCCAGGATGAAAGACACACAATTTATCCACACACTTGTTGAACCCCCTTATATTTCCTTCCCTTTCAGCTTTTGTGGAAGTTCTCTATGTACAGTTCGTGTTTATGCCAGCTTCACGTGGGTTGGTGCATGCGGCCGCACTGCTGTAGTCTGTTAGAATACATATCTTAGTATAATATGCTGTGAACCGCAAATTGTCTCCTTACGATCAGGGACTCCATGCATTGTATCCAGCACTGTTGGACTCTCTTGGGCGTGTCTCGTTCTGTACGGTGTAAGCAGTTTATAAATGCTAATCTATATATGTAACAAAATAAAAACAAAATGAAGGGGAATACTCAAACATTCATTAAAGCTACCAGAATTTTTCTTATTTTTTTTAAAGGGGGATGGCGCCGATTTTAGGGATAAGAAGTTTAAAATGTTTATAGATTGGCTTCACTCCAAAACCTCATCTGTAAAGTTTGCGCCGATATTTTCAATCCATTGTGCGAGAGCTAAAACCGGTGATTTTGTAAGCCTAAAGAGTACTGTGTAATATTACTATTAGGTCCACCAAAATGGGGCACATTTTTCGCTCATATACCTTCAAACCAAACATCATTTGGCTCTAAGATTTCCAGGGTAATGAGAAAAATAGTACTTTCTTCATATAGCCAAATGTTGACCACTGCCGTTAAATCTTGGGTCTTCTGGGGAACAGCTATTAGCGATCGGGCCATGGACCTTTAATTTTTTTAACTTTTCCAAAATGGGGTTGAGCCTATTCAAAGTATGAATTTCTTTAATTGTTTTCCTCTATTATACAATCTTTACAAATTATCACATGAAAATGTTAAAGCTGATATTCTATATCTGCAGCACTTACAAAAATATAATCATAATCATCAGTGCATTTCAAGCTATAAACAAATGATTTAAAAGTACAGTTAAACTATGGGAGAGGGTGTACGAATGACCGACATAGCCATATGACAATTTGTAAACCTTCAAAAACAATTATTCGCTCATCTTCATGTTGATGGTGTGCTTCAATCAAATAATCTGTATCAACTGTACGAGTATATAACAAATTATAGACCCGTTAAACAGGACAACCATATTGATGTAATCCTGGGAAAAAACCCGCCCCATGTCGCACAGGACAAGTTTTGGTTAAAATAAAAGAAATAGCTTAAAATTTGTTCATATTGTTAGCTTTATTTGTTTTTCAAGATTGTATAAGCGTATACTTTTGAGTGTGTATCAAAGAGAAAGAAAGTAACATTTATGATTAAATATTCAAACTCTGTCAGTATAGTAAAAACTTCAAATATAAATCTCCCACCATTGGCGCGGTTTTCCCAGATCGCTCAACATATACATGCATACAGAATATATTAAATTCACTACAGATTAATTGAAAAATCGGGTCTGACTGAAAGCAACCTGTGTAAAGATTATTTTGGGCCCCAGTCGTGCAAAGACATTACATAATGGACATTGAAAGAACTTGGACAACTCGGAACAGAAAAATCCTTGGGTCTGAATGGGCTGAGTTGGCCAGGATTCTTATGAGAGCTTCTTAACAATTCTTGTTCAAGTGTGCCAAGTGCAGAGTAACTTCCTCGGGCCTTCTCCAAAGATATAGACCCACGCATTATAAATTGGGACCTATAACTCACCTTAAGGTGGCAACGTTCCTCCTCATAATGCATCAAGTGGTCTGTATCGTACCAGCCCCCTCGAACCAGATTGGCAGTGCGGTTGTATTTCATATCCATAATTAGCCTTTCTGGGTAGCCAACCATGAAATGATTGAATGATTAATATAAAACCTATGAATAATAATAAGAATAATATATAAGTCAGAGATTTATATCTCGCCTTATGCTATTGGCCTCTACGCTTTCACAATGGTCGCTGATCACTGGTGCCCAACCAGACCATAAACCATTAGGTCATCATTTCAAGGATGCAGCAGATCGGGATCAGCGCTTCCCTTATCAGCAAACATACAATCAGCTAACCATCGCATCCGGACCAGCTTCCAAATCTCGCATGGGTAAATCCGAGACCCAAGTGCGGTTAGATTTCCTTGTCCAGGGAAATACAAGACATCTGAATCCTCACAACAGGGCTCGAACGCACGCCTATACGCTTGGATGAACATACACTGGAGTCGAGCTCTTACCTGATTGAGCTATCTGGTCCGCTCTATATGCAGTAAATTACCCATTAATATCATTTTTCAGATCTACCACCAGTTTGAATAATAAATATAGTTTTAATCAATTTGTTATTGTTTATAACACATGTACATATCTGTTACTAAACTGAATGGTCAGATCTGCTCAAATATGAGTTGGAACGGGCGCATAGCCAGCCCGTAGGTGCCGAACAATGTCCCGATCACAGCAAAAATTTCCCATTCGCAGGACAAAAGAATCCGAAAAGGGCTGATATTACTAAATAATCAGTGTGTTTATTTTCCCGATTTCCCCTTGAAAAAGGTCAGAGGTGGCACTGTGGCACTCCCCTTTGCCCCCCCACCTACTACGCCACTGGAGTTGAATACCATAAATGGAAAATACATAAGACAACGAATGTTAATTACAAGGTTTGAGTATATGCTAATGGTTGAGATTGAGGCGGCAATTTTTTGTCTTCCAGGGCAAACATTTCACCAGATTTATTTAAGCATTTTGGATACAAAAATCTCAATCTTGGCAAGAATTAAGTGTGGGACAACAGTGGCATATCTTGGGTAGTGCTTTAGCCCCCGGGGTCCCCCTCTAAAAGCAATGTCTGGATACGCCGGTGGACAATGTGTCAATCTTGTCACAACCTTTATCATATAGTTTATATGCGGTATTGTTTTCGATTGGCAGATATAGGTGTGCCAAATAAGAAAATCGAGCCACATACGGTTAGGAAGCATGAAGCATTATCCATTTCCCGGGGTACAAATGATGTTGAACAATTACGATAAGGGAGTTTCTGTAACCTGAACCTCTGACCACCTTTCGACGAAACTTATGAATTGGAAAACACGGCAATAAAGCAAGGTTTATTCCGGTTTAAGGTTTGAAAAACGTCCATGGGTTTGGTTTTTGTTAAAAGAAAGTGTCAGATGGGTCAGGTTAAAAGAAAGAAAACTCCATTACGATAACATAACATACCTACCTATGCCTATATGGAGGAGTCAAAATGAGAATTGTAGACCAGTGTTCCAAAATAAGAGTTTGCAAAAATCCCATGAAAAATGATGAAACTGTTGTTTCTCTTAAGCATCCCAGTGTAGTAACTGCACATCAACCATACCATGTTCAGCATTGGAGAAATTCTTACTCCAAGTGGTGATGGTGGTGTCCACGCCTTGAGCTTATTGCAGGATGGTTGAACAAATAGTCCAACATTGTATGATTGACCCACACAAATTGCAACAGAAACAATTTTGGTGTTCTTATACTGCGAAACGAAATAGTCCAAAAAATAATATATTAAAGTCTACCAAAATCAACCTAGTGGAACAGTAAGAATAAGGGGGCAACGTTTTGGACAGGGGTAAAAAATAGAATTGTTTCGAATTGATTTAAATGATGTACAATTATTGGGCTACTCCTAAAGGTTAAAAAAGGTTTATAGTTTGCCCGATCTACGGTGATAGGTTTTGTAAATAGGATCATAACAGTTCAAGGTCATCCTGGGGTTTAAAATTCATAGAATGGTCGATTTTGATCGGACTGGTTGTAAACTGATAAATTTGTCCCACTAGATACGTAATGTAAATAGATTCTTTGTTTGAACTTCTATATAAAATTACCGAGCTATGACTTAGTGACCTCCCTAGACCCTGTAGCCCCCAGTACATTTTAGGCGTTCCAATGATGCAACTAATATTATAGAAGGTGCAACCAGTATATTTTCGGGTCTGTACCATTAGACGAACATTTGACAACCATTTTGTATAACTAACGGATATATCTGAAGATTTACCCCCATTTGTGTTGACCCTTGACCTATTTTGACTCATACTATGGGGAACTACAACCTGCCAGATATGGCAAACTAATACCTTTTTTTAATCCTGGCAATGTCACGAACACGTTGGCATACTTTTCGACGCGGTTTTGAGACTTTTCATATTTGACCCCTGTATAAACCTTACCCCCTTAAAATATAAGTTCCACTCCTTTGATTTTAGTAAGACTTTTGATATGTTATTTTTAAAGGTAGTCGCAATACATTCTGTTGAATTGATTCTGTTGCAAGTAGTGTGGGTTAAGGCAGCTTCATTATTTTGACTGGCCCTAAAAACCAAAGATTTCCCTAAATAGACCACACAAGAGAATGGGTACAATAAGGGTTGGTACATTTACAACTGTTTGTTCATAATCACATTTAACATGCTTAAAATATTTTAATGAAACTTCTATTCTTATTAATATGTGCTCTCATCTTTAACAACATCGCAGTGAACGTGTAATTACACTGCGGACACCCAAAAAGGACTGAGATAGTCTTTGACTACATGAAGGACAATATAAAATGCCAGTACATCAACTGTGTGTACTGGATAACAAGACTAGAACAGAACAAAACTTCAACAACACTATACAAATGTCTTTCAATTCAACAACAAACAAAAGGTTGACACCACACCCACCCACAAGAACCAGAACGCAGGGTGCACTGAAAAAAGCAAGTAGAAAAAAGAAGTGAAGATAATTTAGAAGGATTACAAGGACACAAAATGAAGAATGCCAGAATCTGGCATGTGCATGAATGCACAAAAGGCATCAGTTGAAACCTGTGTATCAAATAGAAACAAAAGTGCTCTCAAAAAGCACATCAGAACAGTGCTGTAGATGGACGAAATCTAGTCAAACAATTTTTATTATTTTTCTCAGTTTTGATGGTTTATAAGCTTCTGGGGAGTAGTTTGTAAACAGATATCCATGGTGTTTGAATGGTCGTCTCAACATAGGAATATCAAATTTTGGTGGTTTGTCAATGGCTATGCAGATGATTTCTTCCTGTGTTATGAATGCGTTAACCATTTGAATTATGCAGTTAACCAAGATGTCAATGCACTGTTAATACACAGCGGGTGACACAAGGAGTTTCATACTTGGAATTCTTCTTGAGAACAACAAATTTGAAGTATACCACCCTTTTGGGCCAATGGCAATTTCCTCTTCACTTGTACATCCCACCCAATCCATCTTCACATTGGGTGGCAGGTTTGGACCTCATCTTTGCCCATAGCAGTGTCTACAGTTTTGTTGAGACCTTCTGCTGGGCAAGTTCCAATCATCTCTTGCCGGATTAAATAGAGTGCGAAAACTTGTTGCATTGGGATGGAACCAACTTCTATTTGGGCATTTGTCTGGTTTGAGCACTCCAGAAGAGCATGTAAAAGCAAGTAGACAAAGCTATTGAAGATAGATATAGAAAGCGATTACAAAAGCACATAAGTAAAGAATGGCCAAAAGTTTGTCAGTGCAGAATGCACAAACGGCATAAGCGACACTTTAGATCAAACTGGAAACAATAAGTCTCTAAAAAAGCACATCTGGACAGAGCTTGGATGGACTAAATAATGCCATTCAAAATTTGTTGTTTTTTGCTCGTTTATTGATGTTTAATATACCATCTGGGAGTAGTTTGGGAAACAGACTCCAGTGTTTTTTTTCAATGGTCAAGGTCTCATATTGGTATCAAATTTTTGTGGTTTTGTCAGTGGCTATGCACAAAATGTCATCTGTCTTATGAATGACGTTAACCTTGGGGGCTTTGTGCAGTAACGAAGATTATTGGTCAAAATACTCTTAATAAACCGCAACCAACATAAGGATTACATACTTGCTTCTTCTGTGAGACCAACACATTTGGCCTGGTACCAGCCTTTCTCCTCCAGGGAGACTCCTCACTTGAGCATACCCACCAATCCATTTTACATCGGGTTGGCAGGTTTTTAGCTTCTTTATATTTTGGGCCAAGCACTAGTCTAGAATATTGTTTTAGAGTGTCCTCTGCGCAGCGTCCACCAATCATCTTGCAGATTTTAGAGGTTGAGAGAAATTTGTGCATGTGGACATGGGGGAAAAAACCAACCACCATGGGACATATGGTCAGTGCTAACACTCCAGAAGAATGTCTTTTGTGTGCACAAAATACAAGCACCAATTGTCATGATGGTATCAGAAGAATATATTTTATAGAAACTGGCGTCGTGTGAACCATTCCTGTTTTAAAATCTTCTAAAAAAGGCATTTGCCGCTGTCCCGTTCTTTATAGTCATACACACACTTCAATTTTCTTTTTCTCTCAAATTTTTAAAGGAAAGAGTACACTTGAGTAAGCTTCAGCCTAACCATGGAATTATTCCACGATCTGAAATACATTTCTATGAAACTTAAATAGAATGACCCTTTTCCTTCAGAAACGCCCCTCTTTAGCATATTTTTACACAACTGGTATCATCGTGGACTTTTTCATGGCAATGCTTTGTAAAGTATAACAACATCTGTTATCACACATTCTAGTGTGTTGGAGGTTTAAAATCATCAATTTTCCTTAGTTAAGCCGCAAAATCATTTTCTTTCCAAAAACAGCCTTGTTACCATTTTCTTTATCAGAACAGAAAAGAAACAAAAAAAAGGAAATAAAAAAAAAAAAAAAAGCAACCTCATTTTCTTAAATCATTTTATGAATATCCTTCAAATAAAATGGTTGTTTTGGTTTACAGATGGGAGGGGGTCCCGACCAATTTGCAGTCCTGGCCACTCCCCCAATACTCGCTCAAGTGCTGTTATAAATGCAGGTGGAAACAAGTCAAGGATAACGTACTTGCACTCTCTTCTTGAACCAACACATTTGCATGATACCACTCTTCCTCACTTAAATCCCACCGACAATCCTCCTTCACATTGGGGGGCAGGTTTTTTGACATCTTCTGTATTTGCACACAGCAGTATCTAGAATACACTTTAGAAACAGTTTCTGTGTAGTCCAATCAGCTGGCGGCTTAAACAGGTGCCAAATGGTGTTGGAAAAAGCATTGTGTATGGAACCACCACCATTTGGGACATTTTGTCTTGTGCTGAGCACTCCAGAAGGAAATGTCGTTGAAAAAAATTGACACCCAAATGCAAAGTTCTGTAAAATTTATGATTAAGTGAAATATGGTAGTTTACTGTGCACAGGGACCACATAAATGTTTTTCGGCTGCCTTCGCTCCTCTCCGTCAAGATATCTTTTTAAATGCAATTCACCCAATGCGGCGGTGTGTGCTGGGCATGGTGGCAGTGGACTTACCCTACTAATGCAATCCTTATTTCTTTTTTGTTACTTTTATATCCCACATGTTATCAACGTTTTCTGCATTTGGGTAGTTGTTGGGATTTGACCTTACAATTTACAATATGCTATTTGTATCCATGCTTGGGCCAAATTCATCTTCGGGGGCCTACACCATTTTTTTAGGTCGGCCGTGAGTCGGAAAGGCCTATGGCAGCATGATTTATGTGTTTCCTCAGTCCATGGCTCAAACTTAAGGTAAAATACGATTTTTGGTTAACATGTTTGTCAAAGACTTTTTAGCCGTTATGGAATCAAGTTCATATTGGTATACTAACATTGAGATGCAACGGCTTATGTGGGGTAACAGATAGATCAAAGCCATGTTGTGGGTCACATGGAGTCCTTAATTGCGTTCCACTTGTTTCTTTGACCCAACATAATCGGACGATCTGGTTGTGGACCATGTCCCTATTTTTGACGAGGCCATCTTGGCATTGTTACTCTGCTTTTTGGGTCATCCTTGATCATCTTCATTTGACAATTTTTTTATAGCAGTCACATTTTCATTCCTTCTGTTGTGAAACTGACAAGATCAACTCAAAGACAACACACAAATGATCAGAATTGTTAAATGGTATGAGGCGGCTACAGCTATTCCCCAGCGCTCAGTACCCCATTGTTCCTAATAGACCTTTTTTAACCAATCCCTGGTCTGTCCTGTATGTAGGTAGCCAGATGGTATTACCTCACATTTTACTATTTGGTTGAGTGCTCTTTGGCCTGATTATGGTTACATCAAGTACATGTAATCGGGTAGAAAATCCACACACTACTCATGATATATGCTACGTATACCCATTAAACGTAAATTTTTCCTTTAAACAATAAACCATTCCTAAAACTCAAAATCAAACACATTGGTTACATACATCAGGTCTGAACTAACGAATTGTAACCAATCCTTCATTTAAGTGTAATTTGGGGAAGGGGTGAGGAAAGCACAACAAATTTTTGATATGTACTATTACAAAATTGTATTTTTTTCCCAACTATATCATTTCAAAATAAGTAAATGCAACTGTTAACTGCTCTCTCCACAAAATTAAGCACTGGTAGGTACAACTGTATACTAGAGGGGGTGGGCCTGACGTGTCGATCCTAGCAGGAATCTTCATCAAAGGCAAAAGAATCAACAAGAAAAAACCATATGGTTTGTCTTCTCTGTGTTTTTTGTCAGTTTGCATTTGATTAAGATCCTGCTAGGATCGAAACTTCAGACCCACACTCTAGTATACAACATTCATTTGTCAGAAAAGTTTTACTTGCGAATGGATACAATCTGAACATCTAAAAGAAACCCCACATTGTTTTGAATTTTTTCCAGATTTTGCTTGATGTTATAATATTAAATTTTGCAGAGTCAACCCATTTTCTAACCATTTTTCTCCACAATGCTTGATCGCCATTGACAAGAATTGGATCATGCAACTTTCGATGGCATTAGGGGACAGAACCATGCTCAGGGCCTCAGGGTTCTTCATGATTATTTATTGAGGGGTAGGGTTAGTGCAGTGGTCTCCCTCGCTTGCACCACTGGATTCCCTAGGTTTGACCTCGGTTGGGCCTGCGATTTCACTTAGCTTGGTTTCCAGTCCATACTCGCCTCACAGGTTTCTCTGGGTACTCCGGCTTCCTTCCTTCTTCAAAACTGATGCTTTTCTTCCCAACTGGAATGTAATAAGATTTAAAGTGAATTGGAAATAATATCTTTTGTGACCCTAAAATACACGGTTGTGGTTGATGTGGTTCGTTAAATACAATACTTCCTCCTACTTCCCTCACCTTGAAGTCGTCATATTGAAATTTGCAGCCACCATTTCTCAACAGATGCCTGATCCACATTGACTAAATTGGGTCATGCAACTTGGGGATAATACTGCCAGCCGTCTTCATGATTATTATTAATATTATTACGTTGTTATTTTTTCCTCCTCCTTTTTTCAATGGAACAAACACTTTCTAATTTGCTATTTTTGGCTGACTGAGTTGAAAACGCACAAGGGAATAGGTCTGAGAACTGGGGTGTTTCTTGTTATTGCCTCATGTGGTGCCAAAAATGCAGCCAACGCTTAACCACATCCTATGACGTAGTTCCGCCTCTGATTTCAATAATTCTTCCTGGGTCTTATATCCTGCCGTTCTTTCTAGAGTTCTTGGTGGTTGAACATTGAACGAAACAACACAATGTTTTGAATTTAGTTCGGATTTGGCCAACTGGCACCCTCATCTGCAGTGTTGCAAGGATAATAGAACTATGAAACATCATATACAAGTAAAAAAATAAAGATATTTTTTTGTCATTTTAAAGCGACATGAGGACACTTTCCCAGAAGAAGTTTTTTTTTCTTTTGTACTACTTGTTTGACCAATAAACTTTTGAAACGTTCTTGGTAGGTGGTTACAACCGATCCAGTGCAATTGAGGAGAAATTTGTATTATCAAAAAATCTGTCACTAATATAAATATACTCTGCCCAAACACAAAGCAGCCACATGTTTTGATTTTTTTATTTTTATCTATTTTTGGTTTCAATGTTTTTGTAATTGAATCAGAACAAAACACCCACCTCCAACAAGATATTGTTGTTCTGAAATTCTTGAGCACAGGTTCCAATCCAGCCAACATCAAAGTTGGACCAGTCCTATAGACAGAATAAAAAAAAAAGTAACAGATGCGCACACGACGACAGTGTGTTTATTTGCTAATTTGGCAGGCTCAATTTAAAATAAACATTCTCCTATTGCGCCTACTTCCTATACACTGAAAGAGAATATTTTAAAATTTTAAGTTTCTCAAACTGGGGAACATTGTCTTGTCAGATGGAACTGTGGACAGCCAAAGCTAATGAATTGCCCAAGAAGTAATATGAAAAATGGCTTGCTTGCTGACAGCCGGAAAACAGCTGTTATGCGAGGCATAAAATACCAATGCTGAACAGATAATTGAAGTTGTCATATTGAATTTTGCAGCCACCATTTTCTCAACAGATGCCTGATCTCCATTGACATGAATTGGATCATGCAACTTACATGGTGTTAGGGATATATTGCCTCAGATTCTTCATGAGTGTTATTAATATTTACTCTGTTATTATGATTGTTATTATATTACTCTTGTTATTATGATTGCTATTCCCTTTTTTCATGTAAACAACCTTCTAATATTGCTTTCTTTGATACTGAGTTGGAAAGACATAGGAATAGGTTTGATTTACTGATATTCTTGTTTGCCGAGATGTGTTAACCAAATGGGGCCACCATTATCGTCATCCTATGCTGTAGTTCTCCTCTGATAATATTAATTCTTCTGGGTCGATATCAGCATTTTTTTATGGAGGCTTGTGGTTTTAAACATTGAAAGAACCCCCACAATGTTTGAATTTAGTTCTTAGTGCCAACTGGCACCCTCATCTGCAGTTGCCAGGAAAAGAACTAATGAACATCATCTACAAGGTTAAAAAGTAATGATAGTTTTGTGTCATGTAATATAAGATATTCTTGTATTGCCGGATGTTTTCCACCAAAATACGGGCCACATTCTACCCATCCTATGTGTAGTTCCGCCTCTGAAAAATAACAATTAATTCCCTCTGGTCTATAGCTGCAATGTTCTTATAGAGGCTTGGTGTTTTGACTCAGAAAGAAGACCCACACTGTTTGAACTTGTTCTGGATTTGCTAACCGGCACCCTCATCTGCAGTGTTGCAAGGGAATAGAACTGAGAAGCACATCTAAAATGAAAAGTACTGATATTTTTGTCATTTTAATATAATATATTCTGGTATTGCCGAGAATGTGTTCCACCAAAACTGGCACCAATTATACACATCCTATGATGTAGTTCGCCTCTGATAACATTCATTCCTCTGGGTCTATATCTGCAGTTCTTTATAGGTCTTGGTGGTTTGAACATCAGAAAGAAACCCCACAATGTTTGAACTTATTCTAGTTTGCCAACCGGCCCCTTATCGTCAGTTTGCAGGAGAATAGAAATACTGAAGCATCTACTACAAGTTAAAAAGTATGATATTTTGCCATTGAATATAAATACAGCATACACTTGTCCAAACACAAGCAGCACAGTTTTGATTTTCTTTTTCTTTTGACTCTTTTTTTTTTGCTTTCAATATTTTGTAATTGTAATTGATCCCAACAAAACATCTCACCTCCAGAATTGTTTCTGAAATTCTTGAGGTGCAGGCTCCAATCCAGCCAACTTCAAAGTTGGATCAGTCCTATAGACAAGAATTAAAAAGAAAATTAACCATATAATACAATGCAGTGCATTTATTTATTTGGCAGGCTATTTGGAAATAAACATTTTCCTATTGCCCCTACTTCCTACACCTGAAAGAAAATATTTTGTGAATGTTCGGTTTCTCAACTGAGGTACATTGTCTTTGTCAGATGTGGAACTGTGGACAGCCAAAGCTTCTGATTCCAAGACGCTAAAACATGAAAATGCTTGCTTACTGGCAGCCGGAAAACCGCTGTATGTGAGGCATAAAATACCATGCTAAACAGATCTTGAAGTTGTCATTTGAATTTGGCAGCTACCATTTGCTTCTCCGATGGTTGATCGCCATTAACAGAATTGGGTTGCAATTTGTCATGGCATTTGGGGACAATATTGCCTCCGGTTCTTCATGATTATTATTGGGGGTAGGGTTTTAGCGCAGTGGTCTTCCCTCACTTCGCACCACTGGGGTCCTAGGTTCGACCCTCGGTTGGACCTGTGATTTCATGTTCGTGTGGTTTCCAGTCCATACTCAGCCTTGCAGGTTTCTCCGGTACTCCGGTTTCCTCCTACTTCCAAAAGACTGGGCTTTCTTCCCTAACGTGTATATGATATAAATGAATTGAAATAAAGTATCGTTGGTGACACTAAAATGACACGGTTGTGTTGATGTGTTATTAACTACTAATACCTCCTCCTACTTTCTCACCTTGAAGTTGCTTAACATTAATTGATTTTATGCAGGTATATTGTTTTAAGAATGTGTGGAAATATCGGATACAAGATCTGAAACATAATATGGAAACAGTAATATGGCATCAAGATCGACGCAGTCAAAAACTGTTCTACAAAACTTTGCCACTGCACTCGTCTGCAATTGCCTTCCCTAACTCATCTGCTTTGAAACCTGTGTCATTGTAGATCTGGTTGATTAGTCTAGTTGGGGTCTCCTGGCAACAAGCCTGGCACAGGCGCATCCTGCATCTGAAGCAATGGCTGCAAATCTTAGTGCCAACACTCTTGTAATACTTCTGAAATTCTCTGGCAAGTTCCCATAAATGTCAAGTGTAAGGTGCTCTCGCCAGAGCATGTTAAGCTGCTCTAGTTCTGTGATAGTCCAACATTCAGCTCCTGAGCAGGATGCTCTCCACTATTGTTTTGAAGAGGTCAGATTTTAATTGGCCTTGGTATGTTGGATTCCAGACATTCATTTTGTTGCATGCTTCCTATACTTTAGCTTTCTTATGTTGAATTCCTTTATGATTTGCTATCCAGGAGGCCATTGAAAGTCTTCTACTCTCCAGATATTGTCCATTACTAGTCTTTTTTCCATTTTGCTGGCCAGATAGCTTATACTGCATTAACTTCGTCTTTTTGGAGTTCGTATGAAGTCCCATAGTTGCAGATGTGGTTTCCACTCTTTGACAGTAGTTCTTGTACTTGGTTGTCTGCGAAGTCCAAGTAATTTTAATATCTTCAACTGCGTTGAGGGTGTACAGTAAACCCAAGTTGGTCATTGGCATCTCCAATTGCCCTCAGGTAATAGGTGCTCCATAGAGACTTGCATGTCATGGTAGGGTGAAAGGGCAGTAGAGGTCAACCTGGGCAAGGATAGAAGATGATGTGGATCGCAAAAGTAGACAACACTAGTGGTGTGAGAACCACCTTGCAGTGTTAGAAAAACCATGTGCACATATGCACAAATGAATGCAACTTTGAGGATGTGCATGTAAACAATAAACATAACGTTATTTACCTGCACATGTGCATGTTGAATTTTAACTGATTAATGCATCAATAGCACATTTCTGAGTGTGCAAATTTTAAAAAAATCTAAGAACTCTTTCAGAAATGAAAAAAAAATCCTGTGTTTACATTACAAACATTTTGTTACCATCAATTGGAGAATCCCTTTTCCTGAACTTGAAGCAATTGGTGACCTTGACGAAGAACCCAACACGTCAGATTTGGCCTTCCGGCACTTCCGGCATTGAGTGTTAGTAAATTTTGTTAACGCATCGATTCATCTACCTCCATCTCCATTGTATGGAAGGTTCAGCAATTGATTACGCAGCCCTATTAATACGTCATATCCATAGTCATCCAATGGTTCTCGATCTTGCTCGTAGTCCAGTACACTACAGTCACAATATACTGAAAATGTTATCAGAAACTTTCCAGCTACTGTACTATATGGGTGTACAATTGCAAAATTGACACTTCCATTCATGAGAAAGTTAAGGAGATTTGCATACAAATGGACCTTGTGGCAAGAGATTACATAAAATCAGGGATAAGTCTTCAATATTTTGTTGATTGTTTTGTGCATTGTGCATACAACAATTAATTTGTGCATGTAACCTTTTGAGTTACATGCACAAATGTATGTAGCTTTTATTTTGTAATTCAAACACTGCCACCTTGTTTACATTTAGCTCTTTATCAATTTTCTAACTTTTATGGACTAAATAAGTAAAATGGTTAACCCATTTTGAGGCAATCTCTTTCCTTTTTGACCAAGATAAGAGACATCCATGTGGTCATATTCCGTTAGAAAGAACATGCATAATTTGCTTCCACCCCACAGAAACTTTGTGACATCATTCCACCAGTGATTAATGGAACCACTGCAGAAACTGCTATTGGCGAGGGAAGTAAAACTAAAAGTTTGGTAAGTACCGAGGAGGAGAGTAGGGAGGAACACAAAATAACAAAAAGGGGAGAGGTTGGAAAAAAGTTGGGACTGGGATCAACTTCAAGGATTAGGATTATCTGGTTACAGATATGCTATAATACAAGAGATGAGGGACTTTGTCCATTCCCCTATATAGAGGTCTTCTAAAAACTTGTAGAAAATTGGTAATTGTTGCATTTGCATTTTGAGAGCATGTGTGGTCCAGTTGAAAACGCCAGGACTCATAATCAGTAGGTTGTGAGTTGAGCCCGCGGGCCAACGTGTTCTGTCCATGGGCAAGACACTTTATCTCAATTGCCTCACATCACCCAGGTGTATTGTTAAATGGGGAGCTGTTAGGGGTTAATCCATACTGTGCGCCATTGTAATTGGCTGCGAATTTTCCATATGTGAACAATGTGTGATTAATCTAGTGAACAGCGGAAATAAATGTAAAGCGATTGAGACTTAATTGTAATAAGCGCTTAATAAATGCTTGCATTTTTAGTTTATTTAGCGTCAGTCACTCCTTGAATGAGTGCTAAATTCATCCATGAAAGTTTTTAATCTGCCGATAGTCAAATTCCATCCGATTACTGTATGATGGCCTCGGATATTTATTAGTATCATACTGACCCTAGTATAGTCCTATGTTTGATTATAATCCCATTTCCTAGTTTTAAAAGAATCTGAAGAATAATAGAAAATCCTATTATAATCCCATTGTAAGTTCTTTGCTGCAATTTGATAGCTTACATACAATTTTTGGTTACAATCAAGCCTGGAAAAAGTGTGGGAACCTGGTTCCTGGGAAATCTTCCTATTTGAAGGGAAATTTTTGTCATGTAAATAAAGAAATACATAAGAATTAAAGGGAAATTTTGCAATCTTGGAGGGAAATTTTGATTGAGTTCCCATGAAATTTGGCATTTTTTCCAGCCCTGGTTACAATCATTACTCTTTTGGTAGTTTCTTCTTATGATTTTACTTTAAACTATTTAAAAATAGTTAAATAGTTAATACGGTCTTGTTCACCACACTCCCATTGGACACTGAACAATATATTGGAATACGTAAGCTCGGAAAAGGCTTGACAATTTGATGCCTTTGTGTATTTGCGTTAGGATGTGATTCCATTCAGAAGCCACCCCCTCCCCAACTTAACTATATCAGGTTTAAAACAGTCGGGCATTACCTACCAGGGTCCGTACGTACTGCTTGCATGGTCAACATGGACCCGAAGACAGAAAGATGCACCCCTTCCTTCGAGAAAATAATTTTAGTAAACAAACAGTTGTCGTACAACTCTGAAATTTCACCCAACAGTGTAAACATTTTTAAATGATTCATTTTTTTCACTTATCAGGTTGAAGAGGCCAACAGACTTGTTGGCCTTATCTCTAGTTCCCAATTCCTGTGGCCGTTGACTCCCCCCACACTCGTGGAAGCATCGCGTGCTGCCCCCTTGTCCGGCCCATTGTCTTCCTCAATCAGCGCGCGATTCACTAGTCAGCCGACCGGAGGTGTTATTTGCGGGGTATTGTAGTGGTTCCTTCCTTGGTTAGCACACACTCCTATCCGATATGACTCACCCGAAAGCGCACATCCAAACTCCATTTTTCGATACACGCCCCACCCTCCACGATGTTATAAGCGTCAGTGGATTTTAGCGACCTTGTGACCAGCTTGGGCCACAGTAAACTTATCTCTATTTCAATTGCACAAAGTTAACACCGAACATATAATATGTTTGAATCTGTATGGCCCAGACAGACAAGGAAAAGGAAAATGTTTCAAATTCTTAGGAACCTGACATTAACATTTTTGAACATTTTTTAAAAATTAAGTGTAAACTTTTGTGGTTGAAGAACCAAGACCATCCATAAACTTAATAGACGATTTTGATCTCTATACTTCAAAGAAATGACAGAGTCAACTTAGGACTTTGCTTTTACATCTCGTGCAGATTGGGTTTAACATACTATTGATTGCCAACCTTTTTATTGCCCCCAATGCCCAGAGTGGTTGATTTAACAGTGTCGAATGTTATACTCCGATCTATATGTGGATCTCCTAACGTTAAAATTAGCCATGACATGCCCAACATGATAACATGTTTTATGTATGGTATATGAAGAAAAATGAAAATGATTGTAATGATAAAAACCACTGGTTTTTAGTGCCTCTTGTAACTGCAGATCCGCAAGAAAATTTGAGGGCATATGCAAATTCAATGTTTTTCTTGTTGTCTATTCAGGGGGGGGGGGGGACATTTCCATCCATGGGTACCTGTTCGGAGCGGGATTATGTCGAGAAGACAAAGACAAGTGACTACGCGCTGCTTGCCTCCAACCTAGCAGCACCATGGACAGAAATGAACCAAAAGCCTCCCCGATGGTATGTTGATCAGGGCATAAAACCCCAAATACTGTTCCTAGTAAAGCATTGCAGAATTCCACTGTAAGATTATTGCGACTTGCGTTACGGAAGTTGTGTGCCATCATGACCAGCAGTCTTTGTTTTTTTTAAAAAAAAATTTGTCGCGGATACATGTAGCCCCTACAAACCCTGGTCAGCTATAAGACGTGTTTGCCCCTCTAACTTCAAAACATACATTTGGCAAAAAAACTGGTAGCCAGAATACATTAGAATTCTGATATCAAAAATGTGAAATAAATTGGTAAACGACATGGGGGGAAAAAAAATAAAGGTTTTGCTGACATTGGACATGGAAACACAAAAAACAAGGGAAGGGCAAAAGCGGTGTTTCATGATCCACAGGCCTCGTTCCCCTACTACCTCAAAAAGGTGAGCTGTGAGATTTTTAGATCATATAAATAACATGTTGGTCTTAAGTAGAGTAGGCTGTGCTAATGTTAGGTGCAAGTTCGATCTAGCTGAGAGAACATGGAATTTTGCATAAACGGACATAAATTACAATACAGGCCTATAGGGAACACCCGCCTTGATGCAAACATTTGCTCAATAACATCAATACGCACCCGTAAGAACTGAAATTGTGGTGGAAATAACCTTTTGCGACGATTATCTAGTGATACCTATATAAAAAGACGGTGCCTAGGATAATGAAAATGCACCTTTAAGGGATTTATACATTACATTTTCTTTTATGTGAACGGGTGAGCTAGACATTTCTTAATTCTTACATTTTCGTACCAACAGTATCCTGATCATATCACACATCGCCACCACCTCACAGAGTTTTAAAAGTGAACCTCGGGAAAGTGGTTAAAATTCAAGGATAAATATACCCAAATGGACAGGTCCTTCTACTGTTTTAGCGAACGCGTATCAAGATGCAGGAGTTGGATTTGACCCGTTAATGACGTCAGAGTAACAAGTTGTAAACAAGTCACCGTGGGCTAACGCACCGTCCAAACTCCAGATCTCTCTCCTTGTCGGCTTCTTGTCTGGGAACTTGAATTAAGCTATTCTGTTCTGATTCGCCACCTGCCTCCCCGGCTCACGGTCGCAGCTTGGTGCACCCGTCACCCCTCAAATCACAGCAGAATTATTATCGAATTTTAACCCGGCGTCACCAATCCACAGACAAAAATGATGCCCATATGTACCTCAACAAACGCCTGCTCGACGCATATCACGCGAACCGCTCACCTGGTAGTACTCGCAAAGAAACACTACAATGGGCCAACGGGCAACACGTCAGTTCCAACCCCCCGATGGACCCCGAACATGACGGTATCGCGCATCGCGCTCGTAGTTGTTACTCGGACGTCACTAATTCTGGGTAACCCGCCCATTGCACAACACCACAAGACCGCCGATAATCATTTGAAAGCCTTGTCCAAACAAAACCCAATGAGTTATGCCCACGTTTTTTATCAAATATACGCTTTCTCAATTACATTCTTAATGCAGATTTTAAATTGATGCCAATACATTACTATGAATTGAAACCCATTTTTTGGTGGTAGTATAAGTATGTTTAAAAGCATGTCCATGGACCTTTAAACTCGTTTGCCACCAGCTTGGATGATCCACTTTGATTGAACTGTTTATGTTTGGTTTGTCAAGATTGATTTATCGACTAGGAGCGCCAACATTGTTGATTGGTACCCTCAGTTGCTGATTATGCTATGCGCTGTTGCATAGTTTTTCCTAATGAACTCTCGGGGTCATGGTTTTGATGTTTTGAATCACTAAATTCTAGCATTTTCCGGTCGGATTCGTGAAATTCATTAATTTGTGATTCACAAAGAGTGAAAGTTTATGTCCTTAACCCTTCACCTGGACCTGTGCTAGGAATTTACTGGCCTCCCCACCACCAAAGGATTTTCGTTAAAGATTGGCCTGTTATGACATGCAGCCAGTTCAATTTTGTGGGCAGATCGCGATATCGGGTTTTAGTTTCATTGAAAAAAAAGCTAGAGCGGAGACATTATGTCTAGAGTACTAGTCACAGGCAGGTTTCGGCCATAATTGACTAGGTTTCGTAGTTTAGCAATGAGTTCACTGTATGTTAAAAATCTCGGCTACTTCTAGCCTAGTTTCCAGGTATAGAGTTAAGTGTATGTATCCAAGATTAATAAAACAGTTTTGTTGACTAAGTTTCCTATTTCAACTATTCTTTCTAGGTTCATTCTTTCTGAGTATTGCAAAGAAACAAGGCCAAAATGGCCGCCTTATAGAGCACTGGTTTGCTACATCTCACAAGAACGTTGTCGCATCTCCAGCATGAGAACAGACCACTGAGTTAAGCACATCAGCTGGTGGATTGCTGGCGGAAGACTTGAAGAAAATTGGAGATTCCAGATGTCAAGGAGTGAGGTAAAACGAATTGATCTTCTTTCATCTTTGCGTTTTTAGATATGTGCTTTCAGGAACTCATTGTTTTAATAAGTAAGACTCCCGTTTATAAACCATCAGATGACTCCTTAAGCTCTTAATAGTTCAGATTTAATGCTAAAAGAGTATTTGTACGTTGACTCCTTACTCTTTTTCTTCACTTCTCGTGTGCTTTGTATCTCTTTTTAGGTCGTCTGATTAATTTGAAAGACTTATGGCAGCATGTTATGTGTGTATGTGTGTCTCGTCAGTGATCCGAGTTCATACTTAGTATGCTTATGCATGAGGCAAGGGGTCTTATGTGGGGGGTAACAGATGAGGGTCAAAGATCATTCAGGGGCACTTGGGGTGCATACATTTTTGCATTTGGTATACACTTGTAGTTAAGATTGTTTAGTTTTTAGCACAGAATGGATCAAGTGCATACTTGGTGTGCTTACACACTGAGACACCGGGGTCTTATTGGTCATTCAGGGTCACTTAGGGTCATTATATTGCTCTACAATTATTCTTTGACCACATAATCAGACCTCTTTGGGGACCGCTTGATCACAGAAAATTAGAAAATACGGGTTTTAGAGCATAATGTATTGTGTTTAAACATTTTTATACCACAGAAATTAATTTGTTTTCAGTAGCCGCACAAATTTTGACTTGGGGCCATTTTTTACGCATCTAATTTTGAATTTGATTTAATGAGAACATTTCATTTAACAAAAATGCCTCAAAGATAGAAGCTTTCATTAAAAAAAAATATGTTAGTGATCCAATTTATATTTTTGTTTTATAGATTGAGGTGACCTCAAATGTTTTACAAAAACACAAGTTAGCACCTGATCTATGCTGTTAGAGGTGCGAAGAATAGGCCATACAGGCTACAGCATTCAATAGGCTTATCACGCCTGATTGATCGCGCGAATTTTTATTTTAAACGCACAAGCCCCTTGGCAGATTGCTCATGCATACTGCCGGCAGGGCTTGTGTGTTGCAGGGCGTTGACGTCAATGTCACCTCATCTATAAACACTATGACAGTCAAATATGATTGCAATGTTTTGACTTGCCATTTGGGCCGATTGGACCATTTCTGAAAAATCCTTTGCAAAAAAAATTAAAAAAGCGCAGTCCGCATTTAGGTTTTGGTATACCTACTGGAAGCAAACTTGAGTTGTTTTGGGCCTAAACAGAATCTTATACTATTTTTTCTTCATTCTTAGAGTCTGACCACTGACAGCAGTTAGTATGAGCCCATGGATAACACTCATGACACACTACCAGCACAGTATCACTCCCATCTTGCACACCTACTGTACGAGCAAGCGGAAGACTCTCAAGATGGGAGCAGTCAGTTTGGACATCTCCCAAGTAGAGATAATCTTTGAGTTGTCTGAGAATGTCATCGTTGCTGTGAAGATGCCAAAAAAAAAAGCTGACGAAAGATGGTAATAACAGTCTAACTGTATGCTCTAAATGGGGATTTTGTATCCATAACAGTGTCTCCCACGTAACAGGTGCATTGAGAGATTTCAAGTCATCATATTTTCTGTGCTATGTAGTAATTTCAGATAGATTAGGACCACTCAATAGATTCCTACCTTTATTTGGTTGCAGAAATAATAAAAAGAAAACCTAAAGGTAATTGTATTTGCTAATATTTCAATAGAAAAAATAGGTGAATTCTATTTGTTCCTATAGGAAATAAGAATTTCATAATTTTTTTACCAAAGAAAAGAAATGATTCTCAGATTAATCCTTTCAGGTGGGCATTATTTTGATAGAAAGCTTTAACCAGTGCCAAAATCAGAATGTTCACATTTTTGTAGGGACACCGTTATTGAAATCTCGTTGCACCTTTACTAAACAATAAGGGGTTAGACTACTTTCTGGCCTATGGGCCTTTCAGCCTACTCCTCCTTAATCTGTGCTGTGTTATTTGTATTTTGCCTGTATTTTGTGTTCTATTTTATCCATTGTATACATCGAAAAAGATCAACTAAGGCATTTTTTTGTGCTCAAAAAAAACCATCAGCCCACCCCTTATGCACATTCATTAAAAGTTCGGTGCGCCATGCTAGTGCGTGCCCCCCGCTAGCATCGGTACGCCCATCACAATCGCCACTGGCATCCATGATCCCTTTGCTCTTTTTTGGGTCTCAGTTGGGGCACCCAGTTGAATTTTTATTGGGATATTATTTATACTAAATTTTTTGCCCCTTTATCGCCTATTTTATTGGAGACATATTATTTAGATATCGCATCTGGTGGATGTTTTGTACAACTAATGTTCATCGGAGCTTTGATGGATGACGTGCTGATGATTGTGGTGAATTTTTCAAGATGGAATGTCGGAGGATCAGAATTCGGAAGTTCAGGAATCGTAAGTTCAGAATTCGGAAGAACAGAATTCGGAAGATGTGATAAAGATTAGGATTATCCACTTCACATGGTTGCCCCCGTGAGCCTCAGGGCCGTTTTTCTCGTCGCTCGTACTGCGGGTATGAAGTGGGGTTATTCCTTGGCCAGGTTTAGCTACCCCCTTTTGTAAGTCAAACAATTTGACCGCCCTGGCATGTTTGGGGAAAGGCCCTGTCTCGTGTATGCTCCCTTGCATTAATTAATTTTCTCTTTCGCCTTGTTATAGCTCTCACGGTGTGCAACCATGTAATCTGTTTTTCTAGTGGGATTCCGGATCGTGCCGATGAATCTCTAATTCTTCTTCAAATTTCAGGGGGTGCCCTGCGTCGCTTGTCTCATCTGTCTCGTTCTCCTGGGTCTCATCCTATTCTACATTGGATATCCAGGTTCTCGGGGCCCAAAACGGGGGGGGTTTTTTTAATTACTGTATATACATCCGATGAAGGTTAGTCTTACGTTTGATGTTGCAGAAAAGATTTGTCTTCTACCGGGCCACTCCGCAGATGTTTGAGTGTAAAGAGTTCCTTCGAAGACAAGACAAGAAACCCTCATTAACTGGGTGTGAAGTGCTGTTATTGTGCAAGAGAAGGACCTGGATCTATCTACACTCGTATGGTCAGAATTGGAAATCCAGAAGTATTTGGACGAATGGCTGGGTAATGGAGAGAAAAGACAAGATGATTTAAGGCCAAGGCTACACAGTTCATCTCCGTCCAGGGGCATCTCCCTCTGAGTCAGCGACCAGCGAAGACTCTACCACATTATTTCTACACTCCCAGACCATCAAGATCACCGTAGATTATAGTCTCCAGGAGATACTACTTCCGTGGTTGCAGAGGCTACATAACAGTTTGTAGGGCAAGTTCGCCCAGCCACACATCTTCTTATGAAGATAAAGGCATCATGAGTGATGTGAATCAGAGTGGAGTAAGTGGAATACTTCGGACTGGCTAATTATCCACTCCTTCAGTAATAGTGAATTGAAGATTATCAACGGTTGCGTAGTCCGACGATGCCCCACTTACAAGTTACAAGTACAAACATGGGCTATTGTACCAGTGGTACGGTAAAGGAACGACGGCTTCACGGCTATCTTACTTGAGTTACAGCTGCGAATTCTGTATTCAACTTGAGGATACTTGGCCTCGGTACGATGATGATTCTCAATAAGTGAGCAGTCGGGCTGTTCACATATTCGTAGAGTAATAGATAATAGCCGCTATCAACGGGCACCGTGGGGATGAATGCTTTATGGTATGAGTTAAGCAACCGTGGTAGCAGTCAATAGAGCCCATCGGCATGTTAAGTACTATTTAGGTTGGATAGAGAATGGGGACAACGGGGTACCGGTAGTACCCGTAAGACCGGAGGCTTTTTGTTGTGGCGCGATAGCAATGTGTGATGATGTTATAGAAATATTAATGAAGGTCATGATTATCTAGAGTCTGTTCTACTACTCTTGAGGACCGTGCTTACGTCCGTGGTTTAACTCTGTTCTATTACTGCAAGAACCGCGGATGTTACTGTTAATTTAATGAAGGGTCATGAGTTGTTTTATACAAGAAAATGAGTCGTTCTACGGCGATAATGGAGTGTAGCTAGTCTTTCAACACGGGTCAGAGCTTTTCCTCCACGGCTCCCAGGAAAGTTAGAGTGTCGAGCAGAGGTGTTTATTTAAGAAGAGAATATTCTTACTCGCCTCTTTCAGGAGTACAGTTGTTTACAGTCAGCATGTCCGTCTGCCTAAACCGAATGCCTGGGCTGGTACCGTGGTTATTCTGTTGAAGTGCTTCTACCGTTCTCCGTCGAGCTTACCGTTGGGCCGTCACCATTGTTCTACGGATGTAAACGCTTCTACCTTTCTTCTGTAGAACCAACCCTTCTTCATCTAGTCAACCTTCGGCCGTTGTCTGCCATCTTTAACCGTTCATTCCGTCTTCCTACCAGTCAAATCAAGCGTCTAGCCGTCGGAAATGTTCCTCCTCTCCCGTTCACTATCTCTCGTACAGAAAGTGAAGATTTCCGTGTTATGTTCTTCTAGGACGACCGCCCTTAGACTTACAGAGGTTGTAGTTTAGATGCAAGTCTTCGGAGAAATATTCCTGTGATAGTAGTTGGCGTTCTCCGTACAGAGATAAGCTCTACGGAAGAATTCTTTCTCCATCCGGCCTAGAGGGTTTTCTTCGAAGAAGGAGCAAGAAAAGGACATCAAGCTTCTCCTAGCCATATTTATGAAAGTTTTAGAGGCTCTGAGGATATTTCTTCACGTCGGGGATCCAAGTGCTATGATCAGAGGGATATGTCTGGATCAAGACATAGGGATGACTTTTTCATATCTTTAACTAAAGACCAGATTCCGATTTATGTTATAGAAGGCAGTTTCTATTCGACAGGCACGTTCCTCTGAAACGATGACATAGCCCTCTTTTAGTGACTCTTTTATAAGAGTTCAAGGTGAATGATGTCTAGATTTTCGAAATCAAGACGTAAGATTGATGATGATGTCTTTCATGTTAGTGTTAAGAAATCTATAGCTTGCGGTAAAATTATGTCTGCCTCCCAGGATTGTGAGCGGAAACTTAAGAGTCGATGTATGACAATATCTTTAGAAGTAACCTATCCGGAAGTGGTTTATTCTTCTCATGCACTCATTTCTTATGATTCATCACAACTATGCGCCTACCTCAGGACAGATCCTCTTATTGCAGTTCAAGCTGAGATATCTGAGAATACTCAAAACACTATGTGGTAATGCTACTCACTCATTACACGTTCTAGTCGAAGTACTACCAGTTTGGAGCGCACTGGTGAAAGTGGGGTAAAGATTCTGATTGATAGAGGATACCAAAATGTGAAAGATTTCCAGATTTGTGGTGCGGCCTTAGTCGTGTCGGCTATTCTTGAAAAGTACCTTGTCCTAAGTTCCTTTTCCTGGCTCGTCGGCTGTTTTGGTTCATCGGGTTTGAAATGTGATTGATATTCTTCAAGATACTTAGTCTTAAGTTTCTGCCTTCAGCTGCTAAAACATTACATGAAACAGTTTGTGAAGCCTCTTATTCCTTTGCTGATCTAGACAGACTTTTGATGAGTTGGAAGCGAAGTCTTATTTGGAAAAGTTATCAAAAAGACTCCCCTTCTCAGATGATTTCGAGTTCTTCAACATGTGAGGAAAGGGAGATTTCGAGTTCTTCAAGGTTCTTGGTTCCCACTCTTGGCTGGGATTAGATGAAGTCTGATGAGAAGACTTTACGTTAGCCGAGTCCATGCCAATCAGCTGGGGTTGAAGAGATGGTTCTTCTATATCATAGGAATAGCCCCTGGGGAAAAATTCCAAGCAGAGAGGACCATGCCCATCAGCTGGCGTGAAGATGGTTCTTTCTCACGTAAATATGGAGTAGATGGAGTAGAAGTAGATTCATTGAATGATGGAAGATGGTAATCTTCGACATTTGGTCAAGATTGCCCGTGATGGTTTGAGTACATCGAGTGTAGTGTAGCCTGATGTCTAAAAGTCAATTCTATGAGCAGTTTGCTGGAGCCTCTTGTGGAGCGGTTCTTAAATGAGCTATTGAGAGATGTCATTTCTATGACAGATCCTGCAGAGCCGTTTCAAAGTTTGCTCATCGGAAGATCAGAATGGCCTGTGGATGCTTTGTACCTTTCAGCCAAAGAGGTTCTCTTGAATTCCTGAGATAAGGACTCTTTGGAGTCAGTGATCTAGCTTAGTTCTCAGAAGAGGATCGTGTCAAGGTGTAGATAAAGCTGTCAAGAAATTAAACCACTTGGAGTCGAAGGTTCCTTCAGACTTAAACCTTTGATTAGGCTACCAGAGAAGGGCTTCCACTTTACTATATTCCTGCCAACAGAGGGAAACGAGTATCTTTGCGGAAGTCGATTTACGACTAATAAGGCAGCAAATTCAACTCTAGAAGGATCACAGACAGTATAGAAGGTATGCCTTCTTATCCAGTCTTAGAGGCGTTGATGTGGTGCGAGTAAGTGAGGAAGTTTCAAACGATTCCTACCTACCTATGACCCAGGGGGCGTATAAAGCCTTTCTTCCCGGCGTATTGGTCGATATCCTAAGTCATCGTGTTCTTGCAGACTTTCTCAGAGGTTACCATACAGAGTTTACCACTCGTCCGACGATGAAAGTCAGATTTTGTTCTACGCCTATGCCAAAAGAGACTTCAAAGGCTATGTTCTAGAATGAAGTGAAGGAGTTATTAGGAAAAAGGTATAAAGTATTTCTTTTTTTCCTCCAATTAAATCTATGGAAGGTTCTACTCTTACTAGATCCGAAGGAAACAGGAGAACTCTAACCAGTCTTCAACTTACACTCCCTGTACAGATTTTTTCGTCGAGACTTTCAAATAAACTCATAAGCTGGTATTTAGAGTTTGTATTAGGGCTGGTTCGGAACAACGTTAGACTTAAGGATCTTACATCCTTGTTCATGTTTTTCATCATAAACTATGGTTCGCTTCAAATCGACAAACCAGTCTTAGCAGTTTCGAGTTCTGACATTCGGTCTTTCTACGCTCCCCTTACCTTTACACGATAGTTAGAAAACAGCGGCTAACATCTGAGAAGGAGGGTATCCAGATATTCGTCATTTTCGACGATGTTGATTGTGCACCAAACAAGCTTCAGGTTGATAGTAGTTAACATTGGTTATAAGATGGTGAAAGGAATGGGTTCCATGACTAACTTAAAAATTCCTAACCTCTTGCCGAGTCTGAAGCTGGAGGTCTTGGAGCAATCTTAGATCTGATGAAATTCAAAAGCTTTTCCAAATGAAGAGAGAATTGCCGAATTTTTAGATTGCATCCTGCGCTTATGAAGAGAAGTTAATCTCCCAGCTTCATATTGGTTCGCCTGCTTAGGATGATGGCAAGCTTGGTAGATGTTCTACCCTTCTGCAGATTTGTCGGAACTTTTTCCAGCTACACCTTCGGAGTTTCTTACTACGACTACTGTCAGGACCGATTATCCCCCCCCCCCAAACCCCCAAAAGGGTTTCCTTGAATACTAATTGGTGAAGTATTGGTTGGGTTAGCAACTCTAGGTCCGTTGGTATGGTGGATAGGGTAATTCAAGAAATTCACACCAAGTCATATTTAAGACGATTCTTCGAAGACGGTTAGAGAAAGCAATTGCATTGAGTCCCACAAATTAAGGGTGTTTGGTCGAATATGATAGAAGGCTCACCTTATTTACTAGAGTTGCTAACGCGATGTTACACTTTAAGGCGTTTCAAAGAGACGTTATCTGGGAAAACGGTGATGAAAAGCAGATCAGATTATTCCAATGTAGTTGCCTACGTTAACCACAAGGAGGAAAACAAGAGTATCCTCATGTGTAATATGATTATGCCGCCACTCCATTGGTGCCCAGAATTCATTTTATTACCATGAAGGCGGAACATCTCCCTGAGAGTTAAACTATTTCGTTAGACAGTTTTCCAGGGAAAGTCAGTCCAAAATGATAGCTTACTCGTAATCTACTGTGGAGTGGCTTTTCAACAGTCATATTTACCGGATGATTTTCTAGATTACACAGGCCATAGTCGAGCTGTTTGCAAGCATGACTATTTAACTCCCAACATACTGAAAGTATGAAAAAATGCGGCTGGCGGACGAGGAAAGCTTGGGTGAGATGGTGAGAGATGCTTATTATAAGTTGGGTCAATCTGATTTGCTAAATTTCTGGCAAGCTTAGCCTCAAGGTGATTATTGCAGGATGCGCTTATAGCCGCCTTGGTCACGTAAGGTTTGGATTTTAAGGCTGGTCAGTTTATTAGAGGATCATCCGAGACGGACTCCGTAAGGCAAACCCTGCCTGGTAATCGAAAAATCGATTTTTAGAGGAGTGACGCTCTGGATTAAAATCTTATATTTGACTGTGAGCCTTTCTCAAGCTCGCCTTCTAATGCAAGGATTTTTCATTAGAAGCTGCCTCCTTGGCAGCAGATCCTAGAAGGAAGTCAACTCCATTTTACTATATAGTAGACTTCGACGCTTCGAGTATGGTGAAGAAAATATTTCTAAGTTATCCCCAGTATACAGCTTCTGTTGGCGACATGACTAACTCGGACTCGGATCAAGCGTGTACATCTCATTCTGGCTCGAATCATCGTGCACATCACCCTCTGGCAAAAAAAATTATATGAAATGAGGGCGTCTATTTATGTGTGAAGACAGAAACAATCTTATTTGTATATGTTTGAGAAGACATAACAACCGCCGGACTGTTTTGTCGGCAGTTTCAATTTTTTCGGGTGTACAGTCGCCAACTTAAGTGCACGTACTCGGATTTGATGCAAACGTTTCACGGATCGGCTCTTCGGAAATGGTAAAGTATTTCTGGATTTATAACAGCCAAAACATAGTCACTACTCGTTTTTATACCTCGGCCTACAGTTCTTCCAGGCTTTCCTAGCGTTACTGGTGATCCTAGAATAAACATCGGTGTCCAGTCGGAGCACTTCACTTCGAGATTTTTTTTACCTCCTCTCTATCTACCTTCTGAAGAAATCTTATGGATTCCTCACTTTCTGAAACCAACTTTTTCAATCACTTACCGTTAAACCAACCGCAGCAAAGCAACATCACGCTGGGTCCTTTTCCCGATCATCTCTGACGCTTTTAAAGTGCACGCCTCGGTCACTGGTCATACATCGCCATTAATCCGCATGCTTATGACATTTTGAAGTAAGGCAACATCTCAGGTTTTTCACTTAGGAGTTAAAATTACTGGCATTATGGAAGCAGCAGGATGGAGGGGAGACGCATACAACGTCCAGAATGTTTGTAGAAAGACGTCCTTACTAGTTTAAAAATTGTGACCAACCATCCTGTCAGCAGCAGCCAGAGTAAGAGGAGGATGCTAAGCCAGCATGCTTACCATTATGCTCATAAGGTGAGTAATGCCGTTATAGTATTTATACAATTGTATATGCTTCGCCATAGAGGTGCTATATGCATCATGAATATTTAATATGGATGTACATTGCGGCAAAATTATTCAGTTTCCATAGAATTCAGGGCGTGAAACCCCGTAGCCACTGAGGACTACCGGCTCCACTTCCTCCTCCACCTAGTGACCATTGTGGCAGTCATGCACTATTGGATCATTTTCGTAATGTTTTATAAATGGTAAAATATATATACTCCAACTCACCAAGTGTGAGATTGTTCTAATTTTCTAACATGTATACTTACTTACGAATGATCCACCTAGTAACCCTCATCCATGCCCTTCCCTGCAAGTGGACCTTGGGGGAAGGTACAAAAATGAGCAAAGGATCCTGGATGCCAGTGGCGATAGTTATGGGCCGTACCGATGCTAGCGTGTGACCGCTACTAGGCATGGGCGCATTTAAATGCACGATCATTTCTTCAACACAATGTGCTTGCACAATGGGGTATACTAATCGTTTTCCTTTACGGCTTCTTGCAGCTTTGTGTCAATAGGTCCGGCCTTTGATACAGAGTTGTTGGAGTGATTGAAACTGCTTTATTGTAAATAAAAACTATATAGACTTAGCATATTATTAAATTAGTATCATTGCCTTTGTGCGTGCTCTACCTAGCCAGGGGGGGTTGGTTAGCCAGTCGTGCGTGGGCATTCTCTTAACATACCATTCGGGGGCCCAGGGCCCTAGATAAAGTTATCCGAAATGCCCGCCTCGTGCGAAGCCTGTGCTGTCGAGCCTATCCGTCATGGGACCCTCACCACGCTGTTCCGCCCACCGATCCTGCTCCAGAGAATAAGTGTTACCTTTGTATCGGCTTCCGAGGGCTCCTTGTGACGCACTGGGTCGGGAACCGGAGCGTATTCCTTGGGGTCTTTCGCCTCGCGGTGGCATCGGGGAGCGGGACTGGACCGCTAGCGAGGGTGTTATTCCGCTGTGTAAGCGGAGGGCTCACCCGCCGTTTCGGGTCTTCGAGCCTAACAACATGTCTGTCTTCCGCGCTCCAGGCGGCGCGGTTGACGGGCTAGTGTTAAACTGGGGGTCGCGTCCGGTGCATGCATCGAGGACGGCTACCACCGTCACTGCATCCACAGCACTTAGGTGGTAGTGTGTGTGTGTGGGTCCGCGCCAGTGCCGCTGTCCCAGGGACAACGGCCCCACACCGGGCGATGGACTCCGATGTTTGTACTCGTGTGCTTCAGCAAATTCCAGCTGTATCAGCCGCTGTCATGGCGGCCGGTACCACCCGGCAACGTCGTTGCTCCTCTTCCTCAGTACGGTCGGGGGATTTGCGGGCTTCAACTACGCTGGTCTCAATGCCTTTGGCTCCTGTCCCCGCTGTGGGGGTTTCAGCTGCGGCGCATCGACCCAGGGCGAATTACCATGTTAAGGTTGAGGCTTGGCTTATCCTAAACCGATTGGATTAAGCCAGACAATGGCCCCATTCATCGGGGCTTTGCAGGTCGATGCCCGGAACAATGCCTATGCAAGTTTCAGTGTCATCTTTGGGCATACAAAGGGGGCAAGTCGTTACGATGCGGACCATCGCAGGTTGAGGCAGCGCCAGGGCCCGTAGCCCAAGGCAGCTTCCCTCCCGTCGCCCAACCTCTGCATGCCGCGCCATCCACCCGTTGGTTTGGCCTGGCAACAGGGGGGTGCTAGTGGGCATGCCGCTGGGGGACCTGTGGCGCCGGCCAGGGTTCGCTAGCGCTGTGCCTTTGCCCTCGTTTGTGGATCCACTCGTTTTCTTGGGATAAATGCGGGGTATCCTGCTTACCCTCCGGCCCATCTTTTTGGCCCACAGGATAACAGGTATTCCGCTCTTTCCTATTCGGCTACAACCTCCCACCCTGGCCTGTCGGGGCCGTGGGCGGAGGTGTATCCGGGTTCGCCGCTTGTTCCGCAGTACCGTCGCAGCATGGAGCTCCGGTTGCAGCGGGTAGCGTGGTCCAGCCTAGTGCTGCACCTGCATACTGTGGTTATCCCCCATCCGATTCCGAGTCTCCGACAGCGGAGCGGAGGGGGTTGGTGATGATGAGCTGTGGGGGGCCCCTTCTTGTCATCGCCGCGAGCCGCGGCCACACGTGTTTCGGAGCTGCCGTCAGCATCCGACTGTGCCCGGCCTTGCCTCCCGCCGTCATACAGGGCTATGGCTTGGGACTGCCTAGCGGTTGACGCGTGTTAGCCAGAGCAGCGTGGGGAAGCCCAAGCTAGGGTGGGCTTGGGTCCAAAAGCCGACGCAAGTTCGTTCCGCTGGAGGAGTCGATGGCTCTGTCTATGCGGATCGGGTCTTTCAGACGCGAAAACGCTCTGTGCAGAGCTTAAGCGCATCTTCAACAGGAACCTTTCGGGGGACCTGAGGAAGTGCCCTTTGGCCGGGCGACACTCTTCGGTGACACGTTCAAACACGGTTGCGGAGCAGCTGGCGCAGCATGTCACAACGAGGCTGAAGCTATACACAGAGAAGCTGAAACCTATCACCGCCGGAAGCCGAAGCAGAGCGCAGCAGGAAGCCAAAGAAATCGTCTGCGGCCACCCATGCTCCTTACTGCGGCGTCTACGTCGACGTCGGCCGCTAGCCCCCTCCTCTGAGGGCGGCTAAGCGTCCGGCGTCCCAGTCCAAGTCTTCTCGGCCCAGGTCCAAGAAGGCGAAGACTGGGGTTTGACGGGGCAGCGACCGCGCTGTCTCCCCTTCCCGAAGGGGAAGAGCTCAGCGGGGCAATATCCCCCGGTGGGCGGTCGCCTGCTGAAGTTCGCTCGGATTTGGATCGGAATCCAGCCCGGCGATATGGGTGTTGAACTGGTGGTTACAGGTTACCGTATCGAATTCATTGCAGCCCCTCCCCGTCATATGACGGATCTGAATGCCCCTTCTAGCCGCCGACGAGGGTCCCCTGCCGATGTCGTGCAATATCGTAGTACAGAGCACCCCGATAGTACGAGCTCTCGTTGACGGATTACAGCTCGCACGAGTCCCCCTCTTCCCGCCAACGACGTGCTACTGCTGTCTCCCCCAGGATCAGCCACCTTCCCTCCTTTCGTCGCGCCCCACCGTCCGGGGAGGGATTGGTCCACCGTCTTCCTAGCATTCCGCAAAGAAGACGGGCGATTTGGAGGCCATATTCACAATCTCCAAGCGTCAATGTCTTCATCTATAGTCCAGGCGTGTTTTCGCCCCGATGGGGACATTGGCCTCGGTGTTATGTTGCCCAATCAAAGGGACCGGGGCGACGTCACTGGACCCCTCAAGGACGCCTATCTCCTATGAAGGGAGAGGGTTATCCGGTTTTCGCTGCTTCCCATTCGGGCCTTCCACCGCCCCACAGGTTTTCACCCGGCGTGGTGAAGGCTCGTAGCAAGGTACCTCCGGCGCGGGGATCATCTGTGTGTTTATCTGGACGATGAAAGTATACAAGCCCGTCCAGTGGTCGATGCCTGCGGACACTCGAGTTCCATAGTGCGAACAGTGACGAGTCTGCCGCTTCTTGGTTTCAATTACCTGAAGTCCAATTTCGTTCCGACACAGCCCCCCATCTTTCTGGGTGCACAACTAGACCTGGTCCACGGGGTAGCTGTCCCGTCACCCGAACGGGTGGCGAACATGGTATTATCGGTGGGCGATGGTGCTCCAAGGAGACCCGCGTTAGCCTGGCTCAGGGTGTGAGGGCTGATGGGGCCCAGTCCTGGTAGACCTTGGTCCCAGACTGCGCCTTCACATTGAGCGCGCACTTCAGGTTGCACCTTCTGGCGCATTACCGACCAAGTCGGCACCTCATTTCCAGGGTTATCCCGATGACGGCCATCTCACGGAGAGAGCTGGAGTGGGATGGCTTCGCTCCAACCTCGTGCGTTGGTGGTGAAGTTCCCAGCTCTCCACGGACAATGTAATATCGACAGACGCGTCGGAGTGGGATGGTTTTTTTTTTTTAGGGCGGTCATCTAGGGGAGGATCGCGTGTTCGCGTCAGTGGTCGCCCCCGAACATGCGTCCTCCACATAACCTGCTCGAAATTCGAGCAGTGGTTACACCCTCCTCATCAAGGAGTCGAGTGCATGGCGGCTGGTGGGCTACAAGGTCATGCTTCGTCCGAATCACACGACTGCAGTGGGCCATGTGAACAGGCCAGGGGCGGCACCAGGGCCCCCCAAACTGTTTGCCACCATTCAGCTTCTGAATTGGTGACAGCTGCCGTCGGGAGAATCCTCGTGCGACGCAGCATTCCAGGTGTTTCCAAACATCCTGGCTGGACGATGATCTCGGGGCTGATGGCCGGCCCGAAGAATCGGTCCCTAGCCCCACGGGTACGTAAAGATGATCTTCGACCGGTTCATTACCCGTCGCATAGACTCTTCGCGTGCATCGGAATCGCCAGCTCCCGGTTTTTTTCTGCTTCGGTACCTCAGACGGAAGCATTCGCCTGTGGAAGCTCTATCTAATCGTTGGGGGGCTTATGAAGCGTACGGCATTTCCCCCTTAGCTCTGATCATCGCGTTATTAGCAAGATATCAGAGGGGAATGCACTTTCATCATGATCGCCCCCGTTGGCTTCGACACCTGTGGTTTAGGCCCTGTAGACCTGCCGCAAGATCGTCCAAGGCTGTTACCGCAGTTTCTAGACCTCGTCCGGGAAATCGGTCGCCAATTCGAATCTGAGATTAGAGCTCGAGGGTTGATGCTTGGCCATTGTAAGGAGTAGTATCCAGTGAGGAGGGCCTTTCGTTAGAGAGCTGCTAACTGGCCGCTTCGGGGTTTAAGACGCCCAAGCACACTCAGAACTTACTTGGACGGTCCGGGGATCTACTACCGATGGTGCCGACGGAGGGATCTCGATCCCACTGTTGCCACTGTAGACCAGGTTGGCAGACTTCTTGTCGAAGATTAGCGATTTGATGCTGGAGGAGGCCGCCACCGTTCCGAAATACAATCTGCCTATTCAGTCGATCCACAGAGGGTTTGATGATGAGAACCAGACTTTAAGACTCTGCCGCCATCACGCTTCTACTCGACGGGATGATTAATACTAGACCCCCGGAGAGGAAGATCGTACCCTCATGGAACCTCACCAAGGTGTTGGTGGGACTATCTGGCGTGGAGCCCCGTTTTTTTGAGCCCTGGAGGACGCTACTTTAGCCAACCTGACGTTGGAAGACGGTTGTTCTCTCTTCACGGCTTCGGGACGACGCCAGTCGGAAGCTTGCATGCGCTAGCCGTAGGCGATGCCCTATCTAGTTTCCAACCAGGTTGCTACGCTTGTACTTTTGTCCACGGGTTTCTTGAAAAGAACGAGGGTCGCGCTTTCCAGCGGTCCCATTTCCTCCCGAAGTAAGCACGGTTTTCTTATATTCAGTGGAGACAGTTCTGGTGTCCTGTTAACTGCCGTCTTAAATGGGTATGTTAAGAGGAAGCGCCCCATCAGGGCGTGACCACGAGCCAGCTCTTCATCACAACGGATGCCCCTCACGGGGCCGCGACGACGGCTACGCTAGCTAGGTGGGTAGTTAGGATTATACAGATGCAGCGGCGTGTTCAAATTACGGGAATGTTCAAGCTCATTTCCACCAAGCTATGCGAGCTCTTTCCACTTTCAGCCGCGGGTATCCCTGCCGACCGAATTCTGTGCGGCTGGTTCTGGCGCTCCTCAACAATACTTCACACACCATACTTCGACACGTCAAATCCCAGAAAGAGCTTAGATTTGCCGAGCTGTCTTTAACACAGATCTGGGCTCTCGGACAATTAATGGTAAGGCAAATCTCTCGTTCGGCCAGGGTTGTCTTATGATTTTGCGCTTGTTGGTTGGTCTTGATTAGAATTGCTTGCACTTCAGCATTCATTTCGATTCACGCAATCCCGGTGTGACATTTTGCATCCTGCAACGCCTCCTAGTACCTGTGTAATTGGTGATGTTAATGCAATTGTTACATCAACATCGGATCGCAGGTAATCAGATTCCTGTATGAGTCATGTAAGAACACTGTGTTTTCTAATGACTCGTAAGGAATGTTTGCTTACCTTCTCCGATGTGGATTCCCGGCCAGGCCCGCCCCCTGCAGGATGTTGATCTTGGCGAGGGTTATAAGAGAAAAGAGGAAGAGATTGTGGGTCGAAGCACTTGGGAGGGGGTGTCGTCATACAGCGTGATCGAAATGAATATATTTAGTGGGAATATATTTTCATGGGCGGTTCTGCATCTGCCTAAAGACCAATGCAATTGTTACATCAACAGCGAGAAGGTAAGCAGCATTCCTTACGAGTCAGTAGAACAACTGTTCTATTAACAGTCCTCCCTATGGGCTTACCTCCCATAGTAACCAAAACTTGCTCTCTGACAACATGTTTTAGGTGCTCTTGTGATATATAATGTGCCTAAAATGACATTTCTGGTGTAAACTGGAAATTCAGGTTATTTATCAAGCGCCATTTTCAACAAGCACCATTTTCCCTATTTCATCTATTTTATTGTGTTAGAGAATAAGACCCACATTGTATTATTAAGATAAAAATTAAGGAAATGGCTTTTCTTGTATAAGTATGATTTGCATGCAAAAATCAGTGTTTGGATGTGACATTGTCCGACTTGTACCCCCATTTTCAAGTGGTTTCTACAAACAAACATCAATTATTTTCTGTTAGCAAAAGCATATGTTCAATGATTAATTTATGTCCAAGATTATTGGAATTAAAACATTATTGCTATTGCTCACTCTAATTTTTTTTACAGCACAAAATGAAGCGGAGCACAGGCAATCATGGTCCCGTTCACCTATTTTATCACATCCACCAGATTTTAAAATGTTAGGAATTTGGGGGTTTACAAGAATAAAATTTCCACTGTATTTTTTGAAATCCAGTTTGAATAGCTTTATATGGTACCCTACACAACCATTATGGATTCATTAAGATCTTTAAGGGCTGGGCAATCATTTCCAATTTGTCCGTTCACTTTTGTGACAATTAGTCACATCCGTCACACCCCAAAACACATTTCTTTCATTGCTCAAAGGATAAGTGTTTGTACCCAATTTCAGGTATTGTGTTTTAGGGCTATTTGGGATCACTACCCAAATACAATGAGTTATGTGTCCTATATGCTCTTTAAATGATGGCCAGACCACTAAAAATATTGTCCGTCACAAAACCCCATTTGTCAAATCCATCAAAAGGCGTTTTGGAGAAAAATACCTAACTCATCAACTAACTGGTTTGCTTGGCTTTTTCAATTATATGGGTTATATGTTATAATGTCATTAAGTTTGGTTTGATGTATTTCCAGAAAACCATTCCATTTTTGCTAAATATTTCATAAACAAGTGTATTTTCGCCATTGCATCAGTAACTGCATGGGATTTGAAACATTAATTTGAAAGCAAAGAGGCCAGAAGAAAAACATTTAAATTACAAAATGTGATAAGTATTGTGAAAAAAATTAGTTGGATGAATAAAAATATTCTTCAGATGATTAAACACTACTCATACTGATGCAAATGTCCTGCACAAGAAAGAAGAAATGTCACATCCATGCCTAAAACTAACCAATATACTAATGGATTCCCAATAAAAGTGTTTTGAAATGGTCTACTTTGCGTGTAGGAACTCTTAAAAGTAAATCTTAAAGAATTCTAATTCCATTGAGAGAGTAGCAGAGTGCTATATAATTATCTACTGTTGTCTTAAGCCAAAAGAGCTGGGAATCCAAATAGGCTTCCAAATTGTGGACAGATAGACGTCGTGGTGATTATCTGGACTGATATTGTGGAATAGTAGTGTCGTCAAGGGGACTTATTTAACACTTGTCATCGGACTGCTGGACAAAAGTTAACTTCCGGACTGAGAAGATTCCCATGGGAATATTACCTGAGGATTGTTAAGTGTGCGACTTTGAATGCTGTCATTGAAGTCTTCGCTGTGAGGACATATCATCGTTGAACTGCACGCTTATGTGGACATTAGTGGATATTCTTGTGGACAATAAGTAAACTAATTGTGTGTAATTTTGATATATGTAATATTGTTTTGACATACCAAATTCTTGAACCAAAACCAATTACAAATCATTAAATCGTATATATAGAATTCGATCAATGGGCATAGGCCTCATTATTGGTGTTGCAAGGGTATTGTCAAGAGGGGGGGTGTTCCGGGGGTCTAGTCATGTTAGTGTCAATAGACCTAACGGGGAATTCCTCTTAGCTCTATTCACTGCGCGCTCGATTGATGACCCCGAGGGGTCCCGGGTTCGAATCACGGTGCATGGGGGGCTGAGAAAGAAGTCGCTGGTATATCTTGGTTAGTAATTAGATAGTTTACAGTTTGTGACGTTAGAGTTCGTGACAAATTTTTGGTGGCAGACGGTGGGATCGAAATGACTGCAGTTACGTTTACCTTGTATCAAGGAGGCAGGCGTGTATGGGCCCGGGACGTGCCTTGTAAGGACGGGGAGTAATGTCACAAAGGTTATAAGTTTGTTTGTTTAAGTTGTCAATAGACCTAACGGGGAATTACTCTTTAGCTCTATTCAATGCGCGCTCGACTTGAGACTGAGGGTCCCGGGTTCGAATCCGGTCTGGACAGGGACCGAGAAAAAAAGAAGTAGCTGGTATACCTCAGGTGAGAATTAGGGAATTTATGGTTTGTGCCGTTAGAGTTGTTGACAATTTGGTGTGGCAGCTGTGGGATCGAATATGACTGCAGTTAAGTACTTGTATCAAGGAGGCAGCAGTTTAAAGCCCGGGACGTGCCTTGTAAGGAAAGGGTAGTAAGTTCACGAGATAAGCATGTTAGTGTCAATAGACCTACGGGGCATTTCCTCTGTAGCTATATTCAATGCTCGCTCAACTTGAGGACCGAGGGGTCCGGGTTCGAATCCCGGTCTTGCGGGGCCGAGGAAAAATAAGTCGCTGGTATATACCTCGGTGAGTAATTAGATAGTTAAAGCGGTTGTGAGTTAGAGTTCGTGACAGTATCTCTCGACCTTCTTAACTTGCCGAATTGTTAAACCTCCACATAAAGTGTGATTGAAATAACATGTTAAACAATATTCTTCAAATGGCCAATTTGTTCTGCCAAAAGTGATCTCACTGATAAACATGAAATGCTTGATTGTGAAAAAAAGTCTTGTCCTCTAATTCCTCTGGTTTGCTTGTGTAAGGGGAATTAACATCCAACTAACAATAAACTTATTCCAAGACAAGCTTAAAATCAAACCAGAACAAAGCTCGGAAGCAAGCTCAAACAAAAAGGAAAACAAGCAAACCCACTTGATAAACAAGCACTTTTGAAGACCTAAGTACTTCAACTTGAGTGCACTCAAGTTGTTCTATTGTTGTTCAAGGGCTTGGTTATTTTATGACTTGCTTTAGCTTGCTTCAGATTGATATGTGCATGTATGTGCTTGGTTTCTGCTTGTTTCAACTAGTAGTAAGGAGAGAATGGTATTGTATCTGCAGTAATCCCCTTTCCATTCAGTGAATTTAAACAAGATTGATTTTCAAACCAAAGCACTTTATGTTAGCAGGTATGAAGTGTCAAAGGTCATATGTCCAGGTTTCTTCCATTTCGAGCATAGGAAGTAGTCGAAATAACATTTTTTCATCCGGTTGCATAGCGTCGAGAATCGGTCCAAATTTGAAATCTAGGGCCGTGAGGGTGTATTTTATGTTGAAACCATCGTTAATGACCATTTCACTACGTTCATGTAGTTTTGCCGGTTCGAAGTTCGACGAAGCACAGCCTCCGTTTCAGAACACCCATGCACAGTAATAGTCATCCATTGCAATCTCTGATACACATACATTGGCTCATCCATCTACTATTATATCTGTGCTAGGAAGTACAACAGCGAATGTTATGTTTGGTACTATCATAGATCGTACCATGTTATTGTAGAATTAAATGACCCAAATATGGCATGGTAGCTCGTGAAATTGTAAGCACTCCGATGAGATGTAAAGTAGTAGGTATTAGTATTATATGAATAGAGAATGCATGTAAGTGACAAAAAACACGTATTCAGGACTAATTTGTGGGGAATGCCCAAATAGATTAAAGTACTGGTTTTACATAATGTTTGCATCTATTGTTATCCCTCATCCCACGAAAAAATGAATGTACCAGCTCGGGTGCCTTAACAAGACCAATAAATGTCAGATGTTAAGTAACGTCAAGTCTTGTTAAGGACGGAGTTCTCGGGCTACAAAGAGCCGGTCTGGTATCTTGGAAAGCTGCCAGAATGAGCCATGTGGTATTTTCACATGTTACAGTTGCTGTACAGACATGCTAATAAGGTGAGTTGTTTGACTGGAGATCATAACGACAAGTGCTTGGTTTCAAAGAAGGTCACTCCATACTAGCTCATTACCATATCTACTCCAAGCCACTTGAGGCGATCAAGCCGAAACGCACTGTGGTTGAAAGCTGCCCGACATGACAACAGATAATAGGTGTGAGCTTTTGACCACTGAAAGGATGCACTTGAGAATATTGATGGGAATTTGAAGTTTCTACTCCAGTTTACTATAATAACTCCATGATCAAACTAAGTCGAGGGGCCGTCCTTTGTTATTGTAATGACATTCTTTATTATGGTAATAAGCAGGAGTCCCATCGGAAAGAATTTTGTATTGTGTAACCATCCTTAGACTTAGTTCTGCTAAACATAACTCCACATATTGTCTTAGTCTCGTAACACTCTCATCCCAATCAATATTGGGATAACTATTGAATGGGAGGTCAATCTTGTTGTTTATATCAAGTCTGCAGTACAATGGTATTTGCATGCATGAGTGCACATACAATTACACTTACTGCATAAACCATATGGCATGACATAGCTAAGCTGTGTTTTTAAACATTGAAAATTTCCTGAAACACAATCCAGTTAGTGTACAAAAATTCCTCAAATTGGCTACTGTTGGCAGCCATATTGGATCCTTCATTTGCATAATTTATTATGCAAGAAGTATTAAATTGCACATAATTCCACATGTACACTTTAATATTATGTATGAAAAGACATGAAAAATGTTTAATCCTAACACCATTCACTATGTTTTGCAAGCAATTACTACATACCACACATTACCACAGGCCCTAGGATGGTATACTACCAATTACCACAAGGTACCACAGAATACCACAGTGACTGATGGCTTGAACATCCAATTACCACAAAATTGCCATGTGTGGTATCCTGTGGTAATCAGTTGTGTTAGGGCTAGATTAAGAATTAGGATCTACCTTAAGAATTAATGAACTGAGTTGCTTTTTTTCTTTTGTACAGTGATGATGCATTCAATGACAGTAGTATTGGTTCAAGTAATACGCCCCCATCATCTGCTACAAGTTCACCATTGAAGACAAGGAAGCGGAACAAGTCGACCAGTAGTGTGCCAGCCCATGTACTACAGACAACTAAGAGAACCATCTATACAGCAGGCAGGCCACCTTGGTATGACTCACAAGGTCAACTTAAGGAGGCCTTTGTTATAGGTCAGTAGGTGTCAGTCACAAAGACCCGTAGAGGGGAGTGTCCTGGAGAATGTTTCAATCTTGCTTTCCTATGTCCTTTGCCCTCACCTCCCCACTTAAAGGGGGAATGACCCAATTTAAATACATAGAGTTTTCATCTTGATAGAATGGCCTTCACCCAAAACCCCATCTGTAAAATTTTTTTATGATATTTCATCTCGTTTTGATGTGAGAGCTAAAAATGTGATTTTGTAATCACCATAGAGTACTCTGTAAAATTGATATTGGTCGACTAGATTGAAGCACATTTTTGCTCCTATAACATCCAACCCAAACATCCTTTAATCCTAAGATAAAGAGAAAAATAGTAGCTTTCTTCAGATACCAAAATTTTGACCACTTCCAGTAAAATCAGGGGTTCTGGAGACAGGGCTATTAGCAATTGGACCATGTGGCATTTTAAAACAACATTCTATTATGCTTCTTAGTGATCGTGACATTCGGCTGGGGAACATATTTACGCATCAGAGTTCGCTTTGTTAGTGATACTTTTGGCTTGAGAATGAAGCTGATCGTGGTATCGTTGCACAACGGCATAATTAAAAACACACTCCTGAATATTATTTAGACAAATAAAAGTTTCGCTATAAACTTATATTGACCAAATGTTTTACAGTTTATATTTCTTCTTTGTGTTGGTTTACCTCTTCTGAAGTTTCTATGTAATCTGTGCATATGAATTGTTCAACATGTCTGTTACAGGGTTGTGTGGTGGTAGTGCATCTGGAAAGACAACAGTAGCTAATGAGATTATCAAAGCACTAGATGTACCATGGGTTAGTTTGCTGTCAATGGACTCATTCTATAAAGTAAGTTCAGAGTTGCAATTGTGTATCTACATGTAGATAATCAAAATGCTTGCTGTAAGTATCACACTAAAGTGTGAACGTGACATACCTAATTAAACTAAAATATCACCACATACAGACTATTCCAACTATTTTATGTAGGTTGTAGATAATAGATACTCCATACTTAACACTTTAAGTACACATGGGCACAGCAAAGTGATGAATTTGACTATGTATTTGCAGGTACTAAATGAAGACCAACACAAGCAGGCAGCTGAGAATGAGTACAACTTTGATCATCCTGATGCATTTGACTATGAGCTTCTTGTCCAGACACTCAAAAAACTCAAGGAAGGAAAACATGTGGAGGTAATTAAAGCAAAGTCTGTCTCAAAGCTGATGAGGCATTTAAAATCTATACACTTTTTCCCCACCTCTGGGCAAAAATGTCAGTGAGAGATTTGGTGGCCGCACCAGTAAACCACACACATTATCTTGAAACAGCAAGTTTTTTACATGTGTGCACAAAGAGGGCATGTCTTGGCATGTTAATAAAAGCTGTGTCAAGGTTATGACATCCTGCACAGAGGTAGAGAAATGGACTAATGCTGAATACAACTTTGCTTTAAAGAATTTTAATGTTTTCCATTTTTCCTGCAAACTCTTGAGATCCGATATGTTAAACAGGTTTAAACCATTAATACATTTTTCAAGCGGAAATTGTTTACACATCAAATATACATTTTGAGATCATTGTCCAAAATTTTACATGGAAAGCATTGAATTCTATGGTTAGAGAGAAAAAAATAGGGTTGATTTCCAAAATACTGACAGGAATGATGTCTGTTGTCAGTGCAACCCAATGGGTGATATTTTGGGGCAAGGTCAGCAAGGTTTGGGCTTCTATTACTAAAAACATGTCAATTTGCTCTTTACATGCTTCATCATTTTTAGGTAGAGCCTCAAACTGGCATTGGAATAGACGAGGGTGTTATAACAGTGCATTCACCTCTTGTAAGGTTATTGGTTTTTGTCTATAGAGAGATCAAACCAATTGGAACTGTTATGTAAGGGCACCTATACAAATTGCTGCCAGTTCAAGGCAAATGGCGAAACCGTCAGAAAGCGAATTGCAAATGGAAAGTATATTGGTGGTGAGGTTATCCTACAGCATTGTTAAAATGTTTTTATCACTCATGAGCAACGTGCATTTTATGGGATGGGAAGACTTCAAGAGTTAAAACCATAAGCCATGATTTAGACCAGTCAGAGAACATGCAGTTGTTGTGGGTGGGTGTGAGGAGTTTATATGTTGACAGCACACCTACATGTGTCACTACACAAAATGCACTTGCTTTTGATACGAGCTTGCCGTCATTACATCTACCGGAACATCTGAGCATATTTGTGTATGTTGTAATCATTCAGAGCTTGAAAGAATATATTCCTTTTACATACTTAAGTTATTCAAATTATTGAAAAATGTGACTAACATGCCCACCTTGGTCTGGGAGAGTAATATTCATGTTTTATTATTGTAAAACATCTGTCGTCATTTTTGCTGAGTGATATCACATCAATTGGACTTTTGATATCTATCGTGGGAAAACTGCCAGTTGAACATTGATACCGACCCACGTTTATTACACTAAAACATGTTTTTGTTTTTTTCAATCAGGTTCCTATTTATGATTTTACTACTCATGCAAGGAGAAAAGAAAAGGTATGTTCAATGCAAAATTACTATACTTCGTCCGGCCTGAACTAAAAAATGACGTCATAGCTTTCACACAGTTTTAAACGTGCTAGTCACAGTAAGCCGCAGCGGTAATCACGAGCGTACAATGTCTTTTCTTTCCTGTCAATGGATTCCTGCTGAATGTTATAACCTAATGGTATTGAAAATTCAACAGGTGTAATTGCTTACTTACAGCAGGCCAACTTTACCCTCAAGGTACCAGAACTTAACATGGATCAACATAGATCACCCAAAGTACATCAGTTACTGGGCACACAGTAATTAAGTGGCAGTCAGAATTGTTCAGAGTCATTTACCTTGCACCACACAAACAAACTTATTTACAACATTAGATCATATTGAAAAGCGCGCCACTGCTTAATATAATTAACCTTGGTTGGCTCAATTGTATAGTGCTATACCAAAGCACAGAAAGCTTGGTCCTGGGCCAAATTCTCAAATTACATTTCATTCTCATTTTGCTCATAATAATTTCGTAGACACTTAGTACAATTTGTGTTGCAATAGATCAAAGTCCATATTAACGAAAATGTCAGTGGTTAAGTTCTGGCATCGTTTTAGACAGTGCTAATATGCACAAGGCAAACCGCACTTCTTCAAACATTTCCCATCCATGACATCGTTCCATCATACCGTTTTGCTAGTTTTTGATATTCCGTATATTTTATTCATTCCAAATGGGCTATCAGAACCTTGTGTCACAGCACATTCTCTTTCAGGGTTCCCTGATTGTACATGCATGACCCTGTGCAGTAATTGGTTGGAATAGATCACACGACATGTGTTATGCATGGTGTGACGTCGTAATTAGCACGTCGTGCCTCGCTTTGTTGGTGGTTTGAGGATTCTTTGGCGTGTGTATCGCAATGGAATAGCGGTACCCGGTGGCATACCTATACTCCTTTATAAATGTTGTTGAGTGTCCGGTAAAAGTTTGTTTGTGCACCAAGCATGACATGTGTGTGAACACTGAAGTGAATATAGATTGGCTTGTTGAGTAGGTCGGCTTCCCCATTGGTGAATCCAGTGGCGTAACCAGAGGGAGGGCAGGGGGAAGCTTCTCCCTTGTGAGGCCCCTCTTTCCCCCTGTGTGGTCCCCACTCCCCCCCCCCTTGTGGAATTAGTGATTTTCTGCATATGTGCCAATTTACAGTGAAAACAACATAGGCCTATATTGTACTTAACAAACTTTAATATGTGCTCCCCCACCACCACCACCGCAACTGCAAAAAAAGCTGGTTATGCCACCTGGTGAATCGCTTGGAAGATTACCTATAGGCTTCACCCTACAGCGGCTCAGAAGACCTTTCCAAGTACCTTTTCACAAATTCTGTACCACCGGGAACCTCTTGTAGCAATAACATGTAATCATAGTTCCACACAACAAACGTTCCTTGTAGATTTTTGAGAGCTGTGCTTAAGTCTAGTGGAGTGAATTTCTAACAGATAGTATATGAATAGTCCAGAAGTGTTTCTCGATTGCTATGTGCACTTTTTTTGTCTCGCCTGAACTTTGTTCGGCAGAGACTTAGTAATCACTTTTCTGTCTGTCTGTCTGTCCGTCCGTCTGTCTGTCTGTCTGTCATGCTGCCTGTCTGCCTGACGTCCGTGTTCACGGGCTTGTGTACGATTTATCTGGAGTTCCGTAAGGGCTATGATGATGTAACTTTGTGGAAAGAAGCGGGTCCACGAGTTCTCGACCTGATTAGATTTTGGGCGTAAAATATGCTAATTAAGTATCTAATTTGCATAATTAACGAAAATTTTCCTGCAAGGCTTGTGTACAAGTTTTCTGGAAAAAAAAAAAAAAAAAAAATGGAAGATTACCTATAGGCTTCACCCTACAGCGGCTCAGAAGACCTTTCCAAGTACCTTTTCACAAATTCTGTACCACCGGGAACCTCTTGTAGCAATAACATGTAATCATAGTTCCACACAACAAACGTTCCTTGTAGATTTTTGAGAGCTGTGCTTAAGTCTAGTGGAGTGAATTTCTAACAGATAGTATATGAATAGTCCAGAAGTGTTTCTCGATTGCTATGTGCACTTTTTTTAAACAGTATTTTCAATATTTCTTCCTCATCTTGAAAATCTCTTGAAATCAGCCAGAAAAGCTAGTATCAACTGTAGGGCATTTAGAAGATATGATTGAGCGAATAGAAATTAAGCGTAATGTCCACCAGCGGCCTGATTAAAACAACAGTGCATAATATGAGGCTACTTTAGTCACCCGCCCTGTGGATCAACCCAGGCTATGTTGACAATTTTGATTTGTACTTTAGTAAAATCCTTTCGCCACATGATTTCTTACCTCTAAAGTTAATTACAAATTTCTATAAACTATCCAGCATTTCGTATAACTGTTTGTTGTGACATTTGGTAAAAACTCAAATAAACTAAAAAGGAGGGATGGTAACTGGGGATGGTAACTTGAGTCTATACTTTGTCTCATCTAAAGGTGAAGGTGACGTCATTATGCGTCTTTGCATTCCCACTAGCGTCTCGATCGTGCCGCCTTTATTCGCGTGCGTATCATGCTCTGATTCCAAGCATAGCGCGCGCGCGATTCATGGGTGCGCAACATAAAAGGCGCAGTGACGTCACCTTCAACTTAAGATGACACAAACTATAGGAAGTTGAGACTGAGTCTAGGCAAGTATGTATCATCGTGGTCTAGGCATATCGGACTTTCATGTTTGTTTTCTTTTGGACTTTAAATTAATAAGGTCTTGACAATTTCAAATTCAGGTGCAGTATTTTATAGCTTTTTATACTGAGTTCGTGTACCGTTTGTGACTGTGTACTCTATAACTTAGGCTAGGTGTTGTGTGTACACTTGACCGAAAGTTACCTTCAGAGTGACGAACAAAGAAATGTTGGACTCGACACACATTTCCAGTCAATAATATGGTTTGTACGCCAAGGATTGTGGGGGTTGGCTTCATCGTTGCTGTGGCTCTACCCCTTTCACACAGATATTATGATGCCTGCATTGCCCACCACTGAGCCATTCTAACTCAACTGTAGTATGTAGTAATATGTCTATTCCTAAGTCAACCTTAGGTAGACACTGTTTACGCTATAATAAATATCCCTTTAGCTACTCAGGAGTAGCTGACTGTTATCAACCCTGACTGCCATGAAGAAACTGTTAGCACATGCTTGTCTAACCTCGCTGTAAGCATCTTATTCAAGATAAAACAACCAATATGTTATGACATGCATTAAGCAGAGTGTATGTTTTATTTGCAGAAAACTATGTATGGTGCCAATGTGATTATATTTGAAGGAATTCTTGCTTTTGCTAAGAAGCCACTTATTGATGTAAGTATATTAAAGTAAATGTGTTAAAAGTGCGTGTTCCGATCGTCTTTTGGACCCCCCCTGATTTACCCGGAAGTAGTATCGATTTTGATATCAGATGAAAGGCCGTATTTTTCTCATTGTCGTCCTGAAATTTGAGCCCTCAAATCCATTTCATTCCCAAGATATAAACAAAAAACCGCCATTTTAGTGGTTAACCATCAATATTAGCACAGTATTTAATAGGGCGTTGCACTATGCATTATCGCGTCTAGCATCAAAACCGCAAGCTTATTTCCCACGGTACTGGATGGGGTGTATGTGCAAGTGCCAGGCTCTCATATCAAGTAGAGAACACAATACACATAAATCGGAACAAGCACCTTTAAATCAGAAATATTTTCCTGTAATGTTCATACTTTACTTTAAAGAAGACCAGGTATGTCTGATTGAGCTGGATTCCATATTACTAGATATTCATATAAAGAGCCCAAGGCCTATCTATCTGCTAAGTTTGGGCCTGAAGCTACCATTCTAATGAGCTAGAGCCATTCAATACCAAAATATGAATGACACCAAATGCCAACTTTTTTGCTGATAAGAAATTAGACTTGTTTGTCTGTTTTAATAAAATTGGGGAAAGTGGAGCTAAAATAGTACTTAGTATAATATTGAAAATAATGGCTAGAAAAATTGGATAATCAAAAATGGCTATCAGCCTGAACAGGCATTTGCTATATCTCATTCTGAAAAAGTTGATTTAAGACTACAACTGGTATGCCTTCTGTGGTGTAATGTAATGAATGTATATGTAGCTGTTTGTTTGCCTGGTGTTTAAAGGCATATTTAGAGAAGCATTCACATTTCCTTCCCAATTTAGATGCTAACCCGACACCCTTTAGGAGAGAGCACTTAGTTCATAGAAGTGACTGGAACATATACAGCATAATATATTTGCACTGTGGTGGTTTAAAGGTGCAACAAGAGATTTCAAGTCCATATTTTCTGTGATATGTAGTGATTTCATTTAGATTAGACATGCAATAGATTCCCTAGCTTTTACAGAAATAACTTAAAATGAAAACAAAAGGTGATTTGTATATGCTTATATTTCAATAGAAAACATAGGCTGAATTTCGTATTTGTTCCTATACGAAATTAGAAAATTTCACAATTTTTGTACCAAAGAAACAGTTCTTAGCTTAATCCTTTCAGATAGAGATATTTTAAATAGAAAGCTTTACACCAGTGCCAAAATCAGAATTTTCATATTTTTTATGTAAAGCTTTACACCAGTGCCAAAATCAGAATTTTCATATTTTTTAGGGGCACCTGTTATTTGAAATCTCTCGTTGCACCTTTAAACAAGATATAAAAATTCTGCATTTTTGCATTAGATGTTGCATTATAAATCAGTACAAAATGGATTTTCAATTGATACAGTTTAATAGATGAACAGAATCTACAGAAAAGTTGCCCAGGTGGACACCATTTCATTAAGTTGGACAATATCTCATGATCCAGCTTAGGTAAAAATGTTTCAGTTTATAGTAAAATTTTGGCCAACTTGGTAAAATGTATGAAGCCCTACTAATCCCAATATGTTGTTAACTTTTTTTGATAAATCATGCTTATTTCACTCGATAGATACTAGATCTAAAGATCTTTGTAGATACTGACTCGGACATCAGGCTAGCAAGGAGGTTGAAAAGGGACATCACAGATAGGGGACGTGATCTAGAGGGTGTACTCAAACAATACAACAAGTTTGTCAAGCCATCATTTGAACAATTTATTGAGCCATCAATTGTACATGCTGATATTGTGGTACCTAGAGGTGAGTCCTTTGTATGGAGGATGTACAAGGTATCCAAATAAGGTTACATATAGGTAAATGGATTATTTCAAACTGTTAAATGGAAACTGGGAGTAGCAAGACATATTGCACAGCATTGCCGGTATCCTTATGTTAATTTTTAATAACACACTTTTTACACTAACACTCTCATTTTTATGGTAAATTTCAATTCACATTTTTTACATCAACTTATTTCCAGCTTGCAGTATATGTTGACTGTCGGTCTCATTCCCTCTTTTGTAGTGCTAAAAATTTGCTCTTTGCATGGTTTCACCATTTAGTTCATCTTTAGTCTATTCAAAAGAATGACTTGGGTGTTATGTTATTTGAACTTAATCAGAATGCAATTTCCCCAACTGCACAATGAGAACCAGTACGTCGCTCAATATAAAAAAAAAAAAAAAAAAAACCACCATCGGGTTCATCATCCAATTTTCTTTCTAGAAATGTATACTTTTACATACAATAATTAAATATTTGCAAAGTTACAAACCAAAATAGATACGCAGAATCTCAGGGTTTACACTGTCCTTAAAGGCCGACTCAGAGATTTCCCGATGAGGGCGCCCTCAATTTTCAAACACAATGTGTTTTTTGCATGTACATAATGCTTGTCCATATACTAATCACTGTGTGAAATGGCCAAGCTCAAATCGAAGTCCTTCATATAGAAAATCACATCTTTGTTTTAAAATTCCGGATCCGGAAAATTTGTTATACACAGTATCCTATGGCAATGTTATATACACATAAGTGATTACTGCATCAAAACGAAAACTCCGATTCATCTCAAACTTTGGAATTGAACATTCTAGGTGACTAGCTTTAGTTCTTGTTGACTATTTTTAATTAATATATTAAAAAATTATATTCAAAAATCTCTGAGTCAGACTTTAAATGGAAACTGGGAGTAGCAAGACATATTGCACAGCATTGCCGGTATCCTTATGTTAATTTTTAATCAAACACACTTTTTACACTAACACTCTTATTTTTATGGTAAATTTCAATTCACATTTTTTTACATCAACTTATTTCCAGCTTGCAGTATATGTTGACTGTCGGTCTCATTCCCTCTTTTGTAGTGCTAAAAATTTGCTCTTTGCATGGTTTCACCATTTAGTTCATCTTTAGTCTATTCAAAAGAATGACTTGGGTGTTATGTTATTTGAACTTAATCAGAATGCAATTTCCCCAACTGCACAATGAGAACCAGTACGTCGCTCAATATAATACTCATGAAAGAATGGCTTTTAAAAAGTTTAGTATAATGCAGTTTTTGTATACTGTTCACATAAACACATGATTAATTATAGGCCTACACTCGTACGTCTAGCCAGAAATGGGCATACAAACAATAGGCCATATATATTTCTATTTTTACAACCAAGTACCAAAAATGTAAACTGGAGTGTGAAAGAAATATATAAAAGATGAATCCCGGAAATTGGGAAAAATAATATCTGGGTGTGAAAACACCTCAAGAGGACTTCCTATTACATGATCCAGTTTTCGTCTTTTGTACCCGTCCCTTTTACGACACCATAGAGTAGTTTGTAAAATTAATATTGGTCGATCAAAATGGTGCATGTTTTCGCTTATAATATCCAAACCAAACACCCTTTAGCTCTATGATTTCACAGGGTAAATGAGAAAAATAGTAGCTTTCTTCTGATACCAAAATTTTGACCACTTCCAGTAAAATCTGGGGTCCCTGGTGCTATTGCCGATCAGACCATGGACCTTCAAGTTTTTTATGCAGCGGCCCAAAGCTGAGAATTGCAAAATCCTAGTTAGTTGGTGGTTTGTTTTTGTGGGCCGCCAGCTATAGCTGGCAGAACCACTTGGCAATATGTTGTGTGTGTGGATGTATGTGTGTGTGTCACTAAATTAATTGACCTCAATTGAAAAGTTGAAGTTCAATTAGAACCAAACTTCTGTCATAGGTGCACCATGGGATCCCTCATATGCTGATTAGGTCAAAGGTCATGTTGAAAGGTCAAAGGTCATGTTAGGTCAAGTTCAAAAATGGGCTAAAATGTAAAATTGACCTACATTGAAAAGTTGAAATTCAAAGTTGAGTCATAGGTGTAATATGGGATCCCTCATTTGTTGATGAGGTCAAGGTCATGTGCCGAGGTCAAGGTCATGTGAGGTCAAGGTCATGTGAGGTCAAGGTCATGTGAGGTCAAGTTGAAAAATAGGCTAAAAATGAAAAATTGACCTCAATTGAAAACGTGAAGTTCAATTGGAACCAAACTTGTCATAGGTGCACCATGGGATCCCTCATATGTTGATGAGGTCAAGGTCATGTGCCAAGGTCAAAGGTCATGGAGCGGCCCACAGCTTATATTCTTTGAATACAGTGAGCGCAAAAGCCGAGAACTGCGAAATTATAGGTTTTTTTCGCTGGGGGAATAAGGCTGTGGATCTTAAGATATCCCTTATTGAATGAGTTTTTTTTCATTTAACCTCCTCATACTGATTTATGTGACTACAGGTGCTGAAAATGGAGTAGCAATGGAATTAATAGTACAACATGTACATGACCAGTTAGAAAAGGTGAGCTAGTAGTATCGCTATTTATATTTTTTTTATCCCAATGTCTTATTCACAGTGCACATCTCTACTGTCATGGAGGTCTATGCAATCAATGGACATTAATTCTGCTTTTGGTGTGTGCTGTCAATTAAAATGCATTATTGCTCAGTTGAATTTCTGATCACCTCCACAAAAGGCATACATAAAAATAGCAGCAACAATGGCGGATCCAGGATTTGAAAAATGTCAAAATTACCGGGGGGCTGAAAGGCTGTAACTGGTCCAGAATAGCTCAAAATGGGCTGATTTTGCAAGAATTTGCAGAATTACCGGGAGGCGCGCGCCCCCTCGGCCCCCTCCCTGGATCCGCGCCTGAATAAGGCAGTTGTGAAGCCTGAAAAATTGTGACTTCTTCTACTGAGTGTCAAAAAAAAGTTAACGCTTGAACAAGAGCTTGTTGCTTTTATTTGCTGTTCATTACATTCCAATCCGATATATAGGACAAAAGATATGCTTCAACAAATATGAGTGCAAAGTTGAATTGGTAGAATAAAGTTGAATTGGTACGATTTCTGCCCATAACCATTTGAAATACATGTATCACAAATAAGTGACACAAATCTTTTGGTAGGCCTTACATTGTTACCCACATTCTTTCTTCCTTTTCAAGCATAAATCCTTAAATTACCGCATTGCACATGAAATTAACACTATAATACTGAGTAAGAAATACTTGTGTATATGGATTGATAATCTTGCTGTTGACCTGCCTGTTACAATGGTGTTGTTGCCAATTTGAAGTACTTTGCAAAATCATGTGTCTCACAATCTTTCAAGTTCATAATCAAAGCAAATTGGACCAATTCAAGTTTGCACTCTCATTTTTGATGAAGCATATATTTTGTTCTACATATGAAATTAGAATGAAATAAATAGTAAATAAAAACTTATTAATCTGGCTTTCAAGGCATACCAAATAAAAAAAGCGTATTTTATTTTGACAACAAGCGCTTGCCTCGAGGGGGTTCTCACTTTTGGTTTGGGTAGGGATGTGCG